>JAHNEJ010003011.1:0-286077 GCA_022559845.1 Amorphophallus konjac
CAGTTGCCACAATGTGGGGGAGTTGAAATGTGCACTTGCTTCTTTTGCCACAGCAAGTCAAAAGGTGCTTCACCATAGCTAGAGACTTGCTCGTGATGCAAGCTTCAATAACGGTTTGTAGTATTCTCAACACCCCAAGGGTTTTTGAAGATTGAGGTGATCGAAGACATTCTTACTCTACATCTATGATGTTGGAACTGCAAGTCCTCTCATCCTTCCAGTTGCTCCTCGAGGATAGAGTTATTGGTTTTAATGTCCTTACAGACAGAAATTTGAATAGAAAAAACATATTGGATAAGCTGGATAGGATGCCTGTAGTGTGATAAAAATCATGTATCCTATACCAACAAGACTTTCAAAACAAACATTGGAGCAGCGCAGCAGAGACTTCATTAAACTATGTCAAGGACATGTAGATTTGGCATACCCAAGATTTATTAGACAGAACTTGGACCATTGAAAGAATTGATAGATGTCTGTAGTGTATGAAAATCGTGTATCCTATACCAACAGCACTTTCATAACAAAACTTTGGGGCAGCATAGCAGAACCTTGATGAATTATGTCAAGGACAAGCAGATTTGGGATACCCAAGATCTACTAGGTAGAACTTGAACCACAGAGAAAGGGTTGACTACCAAAGTTAGTTTCATGAAAGATTCTGATTGCCATACTGTTTAGAGAACTGAAACATATGAGAGTTTAGAAAGATCAGCTCATTTTTTAAAATAAATAGCATCATTTTTTTAAGGAAAGGTGAACTGCACCACCAATTTTATAAGAATAAACAGAGGCGGTTACAATTTGAAGGACAGGTTCATCCTAAAAAAGAAAACAAACAAAATTACATCATTGAGAAGAAAGAAACACAGGATCTCCTCTTTCCAGTCATCAACAGACAACCTAAGAATAATTGGCTCCAGACTCCAGTGCTAGAAAAAGTAAACAGCACGGAAGCAGATATTCTCAATGTGAGGTCTACTTCCCCGAAAGATCACGTCATTGCACTCCTTCCAGATGCTCCAACAATTTGCTTGTGGAAGAATCTGCAACACTTTTAACCGATGGCACTTCCCTAAGGAAGATCATAGATCACAGAAAGCTTTCCATATCCCCTCAAAGGATTGAACATTACAAGGGAAGTTTGCTATAATCTGAATACTCTCCATACTTCTCCACTGAAATGGCCGTTAATAAACAGGTGATCAATGTCTTCTAGATATAGTCTGCAGAACACACAAGGATCATCATTGTTGTCATCCCACTTTCTCGGTAGACTTTGGTAACCAGTCTATGCTGAAATGCCAACGACATAAAAGCACGGACTTCAATAGGACTCTTGACTTTCCAAAGCATATGATACTTTTGATAAGAAGGCATATGCCTCTGGATATTATTACATACAGGTTTAAGTGTTCACATCATGACAAACATTGGTTGCTCATTTTCCGAATCGAGTTCCCAAATGTTAAAATGAGCCGCTGACATTTTTATACAACATTTTGGAAGAAAAGCCATCCAACCTCATTTACATTCAGATTCAGGGTCAGCATTGCAACCTTATGAAAATCTCGCCTTTGATCTATAGGGAACTCTTCAGTTGACATAAAGGGAATATTGGGGTGCCCTTAACAGGAAGATGTTTTTCAAGGAAAATCCCATCATAGAATAGAGTACATTTACAGTGAGAGGCACTGGGATAAAAAGGAAGACAGCCAGATCGGCAGATGGAGGATGTGGATTAGAAGCCTCAGAACATGCACATAGATGGACAGAACTAGAAGCCACCAATTCAGGGGAAGCAGATAGAGGAACTACAACTTGCAAAGCCAGAGGAGCAAGGCTTTCAACCACCCAGTTGGGCAGATTTTACACTCAACAATAAGACTTCCAAGTCCCACTTCCACTGTCCATGGACAGTAGCATCGAGATATGTTTCACAAGATGGTGTGGCAAGCGAGATTCAAAAACAATGCTATCTTTGACTTAAAAGGGAATGAAAAAAAAATCATATCACCAATTCATCACATGACTGGCAAGGGGCATCACTAAGGATCGGGATGAAAATGTGAAGCTGATCCCAAGTATGTGCCACAATTGCCGAGACAGTTTGGGGAAACTTCATCCATAAATTTTAACTTGCGAGTAATGCAATCCAGCTCCGCAAAAAGTTTGATTCTGGTGATTTTCAAATCTCAATTGGGTTAAACATACAAGGGAAGAGAATTTTGCAAGATAGTCCCTTCTTGTGTGAAACAAATGAAACCACATTCAGAGATCCAATTTAGCTTCACATCTTGGAGTATTTCAGTGACAAAATGCATGCTTTAATGCATTCTAAGTGGATTATTTGTCTATCCTACGTTTATGGCAAAAAACAATGACCCAGAGTAGAGCTTTTCCTTGAATTGTATCTTTACAAAATATGAATCCACTCTTTTCATTTGAGAAGGAATTATACCTAAAACAAGATTCCCATAAAATCCAAGCGGATATGCACTTCACAGGCAATTGCGAGGTCACAGAATCAATTCCCACCAGTGGAGATAAAAGCAAGGAGGGCACCAACCCGGGTTCATGCGGGTTTCAAGCTCATGGACTTTGCTGCGCCAGGGGGCCCACTATCCAAGAGAATTGGCCTGCCCACAGCTCAGACTACAGGTGTTTCGGGGTTGATCCTGGGCAGGTAGGTTTATCTTGGTATTTAAAAAAAATGTTCAGGTCTGATCCTGGACAGGTGGGTTTACTCTTGGCAGTCAAGAAAAAAAATGAGAGGATATGATAAGTTCAAGATTCAGGAATGATCTATTCTAAGTAAACCAAGTCGAGGTATGTTAAATAAACGACAAGTTGATTAAAACAAAAAGAATAGCATGCCGAATAAAAGCCATGACAATGAAGATTCTGAACATTTGACAGCCACACCTTGGAAACTGCCTTCAGGTCTGGTCTTTTTGAGCCACGCTTTGTAATTTGTTTGTCTTCACTCACCTATAAAAGTCAGTATGGAAAACAATAAGTAGCTTATATCTGATGATTACAGACACACCACTCAGCTGACAACTACGCAAATCCAGAATAATCCTTATTCAATGATAAGAATATCTATTTTCCAGATCCAATAAGATCTATCACTAGAAAGAACCAATCCTAACACATTTGATCCATAATTTCAAGATAATAATTGCACAAAATAAGAATAAGAAAGGCTTCTTTGTTGGGAGAAAAGAGGGGGGAAATGGTGTATCAAGGTATAAGCACAATTGTACTTCAAGGCAGAAGGATGTTTACACAGAACAATGCAATTGTAGATGAACATACAGTTCCAACTCAGTGGGCCACATGTAGCATTTTGTCTGCATTATCCCAAGGCATGATAATTCTTAGCAACAAAGAAACATGATATCTATGATAGCCTATATATCTTAGAAATAAATGTAATTTCTAGGGCAAATCTGCATTTGGTTATTGAAAATATGATTTTTAGCAAATTACACAGCTAAGCACGCACATCCACAATAAAAAACCATGCCCTTTTAACAATACTAACATCCCATGCTGTATACATTAGCTACCACTCAGTAATATGATCAAAAAGTTCTCTTGAATGATGTTAATAAAAAATAAATGTAATTTAAATGGACAATACCCACAGACAAGCTAATGCAAAATTCAAGAGCCCACTACAATTGAAACTAAACTCAAATTCAAAAAAATTCAAAGTTGTGGCCTAGAAATTCAAACCTAAGGCTCTTTAGTAGTTCTTTAATAACACTTACCTTATTCTTATCCATGATAAAAAATATCTTATTTTGTGCAGGTAGGAATCTGTCCAATGCATTGGAAGCCAAACAGCATGTCAACCCCCCACCCAGGAGGCAGTACACCACTGTATCCTGAGATGCAGCTAAGCACCAAAGCTCCTCCCAGGCTCCCACAGCCCATTTAGCCTCCAAGGCCCAAGCTGGGACGCATATAGCCTTGAGAAGTCTTGCATGAAGCCATCACCCTCGAAGGCGAAATTTATTTAGAAAAGGGTACAACTAATTTGGCTCTTCCAACTTACCTAGATGAGTAGGCCCTCCACCAGAATCCCAAAAGTTGAATTTACGGAGGATTCAACTAATTCCCCCTCCCTGTTGAAGTCCAAAGGTTCCAATGTCAAAAGACAACTTATTCATGAACATGATTTCTAGTCCAGCATCTCATTTATAAAAGTTGAGGTTCCAAGGACTGGTTATTCTTAGTCCTTGAAATGTTTTCTGAAGACAGAAATTCAATTTCGAAGAAACTAAAGTAACATGCTATTTCATAGTTTGGATTTCAATTCATAATATGCTGTCCATTCTTCTTAAATATTCTGATACACTTTTTGAGGTTTTGCAATTACATTTGGACGGTAGGATCTCAAATCTCTAAACTTTCTCCATTATAATTTGTGAATTTGTCATGGAAGTCCGGTCTGAGGTTATGTTTCAGTCTCTTAGAAATCTAAATTACACAATTTTTATGCAAACTCATGGCCAGTACTCAGTAGAATTCATTATTGGTACACTGAACACAACTGCTCATGTTGATCATTGTCATTGTTTCCACCTTTGACATCCGTTTATCTAATAAAATGGGTAGTACAGTCCACTTTTCAAATATCCTAGTTTATCTGAGTGGGATGCTTCAGTTATCAAGATGCAGAAGAAGCTGGCTGTGTAAAACCTGAGTATTTGCCATTGGGAGGCAAGATAAACTTTCAATTCAGTTTTGACCACCATCCCCGTGCATTACTGGTAGGGCTGAAAGTGAACACCCAACTTCCAATTATTCGCTCCATTTCCAATTTATATAAGGGACACAACTCCGACAAGTAGCATCCGATGGCTTATAGGAAACAGAAATAGGAACTTTGATATTATCGGAGTCGGAAGCAAAAATAACCATTTCCGCATCTAATTTTCCATTTTCAATACATATATACATTGAAAATGTACCACACCATGCCGGTTCCAACTAGATACGATCTGATATGGCACGATACCGTACCAGATCGAGAACAAAAAAATTTTGTAAAAAAAAACAAGTTCTTTTAATGAAAACTTAAAAAATTAAGGATTACCTTTAAACTTCTAAGAATAATGTATTTAACGTATGGACGGCATACTCAGCTACACTAAATAAAAAAATTATAAAAAATAAAATAGTGTGCTCAAGAGTAAAGAGGTCCATCATTGATATTCAGATAATTATAACATACAACGTCAAAAATCTAAGTCATCTGAATCAAAGTCAAATGAAGAGGTACATATGGTTCATGACTTGCAAACTCTATCTCTATCCTAGCGAGTAGATGTACATGTGGATGACTTTGTATAGCTCCGACCATCTGCATAAATACTGATATATGTGCAGCAATAGAGAGTACATGAAACTCAAAAAAAATGCATCACTGCATCCACTAGTGCATCCTCGTCAAAGGAAGACTAGATTGGTGTTGGTGGAACACTAGAGGAGGACGCAACCCTAGGTCTCCAGCCACAATGAGAGCCATCTTGTAACGTTGTCCGAAAATGATCAATGGTACCCTGTGGAACAGACGGGCAAATAAAATAATCTCATTCCACTCCCCGCAAAGTGCTCTGAAAACCTGTGTATAGTGACATGATGATGACAATAAATACAATGTACATGAGGATCACCACCAACAATGTACCCGTGTGCCTACGGGGGTGGCGACGTCAGTCAGGCAGCCTACGCAAAGTGCAATAGTCCAAGATCTATTAATTGAAAAGCAAATGCAAACGACAAGTGATGAACTAAATAAATAATGAGTAGAAACTAATATACAAATATCCCAACCAATACCTATTCGTAAATGGGTTAAGATAATCCTCATAAGGGGTCGTGTAATGCCCATCTCCAAGCAACTAGAGGGTGTATGTGGTCAATAAAAACGATAAGAAGTCAATGTTCGACATGTACAAAATATACGACATCTAATGCATCCGTACATAATCCTCATACTCCCGAGAACCCTAACAGTGCACAACTAGCCGTCGATGTCGAGCTGAAGCCTGACCATACACAGCCATATAGGACATGTACAAAATATACAACATGTGATGCATCCGTACATAATCCTCATACTCCTGAGAACCCTAACAGTGCATAACCAACCGTCGCTACTGAGCTAAAGGCTGACCATACCCACAACCATATGCCTGTGGAGCTCCATAAGCAAAGCCTCTTGTAGGGTATGGGTACGCTTGAAACATATAGTGACCACCCTCTGAATCATCATCACCCATGTGCTACTGCCATAATTGTCCATACTCATAGTTAGAACTCCGAGAGGCCTATTGTTGAAAGTAATTTTTTTGCTTAACAAAAAAAAAAATTGCCCAAGGATGAAGTCACAACATGTGCAAGCCTCAGAGCAGAGAATAGCCCACTGAATGGCCAGTAGGGATTTGGGGGGGCCGGGGGGCCCACATCAGACCCTCCGGGGTCACATGAACCCAGCAAGAACCTGCCCGAGTCAAGCGACCCCGGACAGACCTATCCGAGGTCGAATGACCCCAAACAAGTCTGCCCGTGGTCAATTGACCCCGGGGTGGTCCAACCCACAAAGGGTCACTTGACCCCGGTGTGGTTGGACCCCACCCGAGGTCAATCAAACCCCGTTGCCCTGCTCACTCTCTCAGAATAGAAAAAATGAGACCTCCCGGGGTCATTTCCATCCCGTTCACCTCGCATGTGTTAAATCGCCTCCGGATGACCCTCCAACTTCTATAAATAGACCCCCGGGGGTCCAGAACGATGATCGAGGCAGATCTACACCCGGACGACCTGCACAGACGGAGAAGGAAGCAAGAAGCCTTGTTCTTTGTTTTTTTTGCCCACTAAGGGTAGGTGATATATTGACCCTTGTATTTATGCCCCTGATGGTTATGTTTGTAATTATGCCCCTCTGTGGGTCATGTTGAAATTTTCTAGCACCCGAGACAACTAAATTCTGTAATTCCACCATATAATAGGAGAATTACAAAAATGCCCTTCTTAAAACTACGAGAAATACAAGTCCTGTTATTTGCAATTTTGCCCTGCAAACCTTTGTAATTGGGGCTATGCTGGAAGGATGACTTCTATGTTCCAATCACAGAGACAATGATTGACATGATCACCAGTCACGAAGCCTTGTCCTTCTTGGACGAGCCGTCGGGCTATAATCAAATCCGCATGGCCATCAAAGATAAAGACCATACGACTTTCCGATCCCCCAAGAGAATCTTCAACCACAAAAGGATGTTGTTTGGCCTAAAGAACGCCGGTGCAACCTATCAAAAGGTGATGACCAAGATTTTCGACGAGATGCTACATGACCTCGTTAAATACTACGTCGATGAGCTGATCGTCAAGTCAAAAAGACGAGAGAATCATTTGGTTGACTTACGTCGAGTCTGTGAAAGGCTTCGACAGTATCAGCCCAAAATAAATCCGATGAAATGCGCATTCGACGTCTCCAGTGGCGACAAGTTTCTCGATTCATCGTCAGGTAATGGGACATAGAAATCGGCCATGACAAAATCAAGGCTCTAAGAGGACTGCCTCCGCCTAGAAATTTATCAGAGCTCAGATCTCTGCAAAGAAGACTGGCCTATATCGAGCGGTTCATTTCTAACCTCTCTAGAAGATGCCTGCCTTTCAGTAAATTGATGAAGGAAGGAGCACCCTTCATATAGGACGAGCAATGTAGTTCGAGACGTGAGGCGACCGTGGGGTCGCCTCATGCCTCAAACGCCTAGGTGATGGCCTAGGCGTTTGAGGTGTTTAAGGCATTTTATTAAATATATATATATACAATTCAAAAAATATAACTATATGTCTAAATATCAAATAAAATACATGCATCCAATCAAGATTTTCAATAAAATTAACAATAATTAATATTTGAGACAAAAATACATACATACATACAAATAAGATAAGATTTGAATAAAACAGGTTTAAACCAAGATTGGACCAAAAGAAGAAGATTGAGGGAGAGGCGCTTGAGGCAAAAGCGAGGCGGTTTGCGACCGCCTCACCGCCTCAAATGCCTAGGCGAGCACCTAGGCGCGCCTCTGACTACATAGGGGACGAGGACTACCAGAGGACCTTCGAGCAAATTAAGGAGTATCTACTGACTCCTCTGGTGCTAGGGGCACCTGTTAAAAGAAAGCCCCTTATCCTTTACATTGCCGCCATGGATGCCTCCTTGAGGGTGCTGCTAGCCCAGATCAATGAAGAGGGCAAGGCGCAGCCGCTATACTACCTCAACCGGAAGCTGATTGGACATGAGCATCGGTACGCGCCTATGGAAAAGATGTGCTTTGCTTTGGTATTTGCTGTCAAGAAGCTAAGGAACTGCCTTCTAGCTCACCGAGTAGAGCTCATCCCAAAATGTGATCCACTTAAATTCCTATTCAACCAACCCGTTATCTCCGGAAGGCTCGACAAGTGGGCGCTTATCCTCATAGAGTTTGATATCGCTTTCGTCCCACAGCAGGCGATCAAGGGACAAGGAATGGTCGAGAACTTAGTTGCGCATCCTGTGCCAGAAAATTCGCCACTCAACTTCGAGTTGCCCGATGAAGAGGTGTCGGTGCCTTCGCAAGAGGTCGGGGAGCATCCTGCAAATGTCTCACCACAAACGAAGCCGGACATCCTCACCCTCGACCTCTAACATTGGGAGTTGTATTTTGACGACGCTTCCGAACGATCAAGAGGGCTGGCGGTCTCACAGACTTTGTATCTGGTACTAGGATAGTTTTTGTATCTCCGCAAGACGGCATTCTTCATAATTCATGTGCTCTCATAAAGTCATTGAGTATTAATGAAGCGGAGTATGAAGCGCTAATTATTGGACTTCAATAGACACAGGAGTATGAAGATTCTCAACTCGTCATTCGACAGGTTCTGGGCGACTATGACGTCTACAAGAAAGAGTTGATTCCCTACCATGCAGTCGCCATGAGGCAGAAAAAAAGGTTTTACCTATTTGAAATAACACCCAAGCTGACACTTTGGGCAAAATTGGCAGCAACCTTAAAACTCCCACCATAAGGAGAGTTGAGTATTACTATCAGACACCGGAGGCTCATGCCAAGTGTGCTCGACAAAGAATCTGGCCTCAGTCTACGAGGTCAATAGTATCCAAGAGGAGAATGTGCCAGAAGACGAAGATCGGGGTAAGCCAATTATAAAGATAAAAAACGGATGGCTTCCTCCACGTCGGGCTCAAATAGTGCAACTGCTACGCAGGATAACATCTTATCAGCTGGTTGACGGCTTGCTTTCCGACTCATCCACGAGAAAGAGCGGTTGGTCCTCCTACAGTGCCTTTCACCTAAAAAGCAAAAATTGTGATGCACGAGGTTCACTCTAGATTGTGCGAGGCCCATCAAGCTGGAGCCAAACTGAAAAATAGCATTAAGCTTAAAGGGTTTTACTGACCCACTATGTACGAAGATTGCAACCAATATGCTCGTACATGTCACCAATACCAAGCATTCGGGAACGTGCCTCGGAGGCCGCCTAACCCGCTTCATCCAATTGCGCCTACTTGGCCGTTTGCAGAGTGGGACATGGATATTATGGACCATTCCCGCCTTCATCTCAAGGCCACAAGTTCATATTATCCGCCACTGACTATTTCTCCAGATGGACAGAAGCTATTCCACTGCGAGAAGTTACTGGTGAAATAGTTGCCCGGTTCGTGAGGCATTACATCATATACAGATTCGACACCCCCGATCAGATCATCTCGGACAACGACAAACCATTCAGGAATAAGACTGTGTATGCTTTGACGTCTAAGTTTCATATCGATTCGAGGACATCGTCGGTCTATAATCCCCAAGCCAATGGGTTAACCGAGACTTTCAACAAAACCCTTTGCAAGATGTTTGCCAAGATAGTGAGTAGCCGTAAACGAGATTGGGGCGAAAAGGTCCATGAAGTCCTATGAGCCTATCGGACTATATACAAAACCCCTGCCGGGTGCTCTCCGTTCTCTTTGGTCTACGGAGCTGAAGCAGTGGTCATTGTGGAAATTGAGCTGACGTCCTATCGCGTTGTTGTTCACGCTAGATTGCCAGGCCAAAGACCAATCTGAAATGGAAAGAAGGCTCAAAAAATTGTCTAACCTTGAAAATGAAAGACTCAAAGTGTATAAACACTTGCAAGTGTATCAGGCCCGCATGACACGTGCATATGATAAGCTGGTCAAACAAAGGGCATTCAAAAAGGGCGATCTTATCATGATTAAAAAAAAGGTCTTGGCGGAAAAATCCAACAAAAGGCTCTAGCCCAACTGACATTGACCTTCCGTCATTCAAAAGGTCTACGAAGGAGGCGCCTACACGGTCATCGACCACAAGGGAAACAGTCCCTTCCCACCTCTTAATGGCAAACACATGAAACTCTATTATGCGCCACAGCATGAGTTTGCACAACAATAACCGTCAGAGGATATTCACCTTCCCAGAAAGAGGGTCGAACTGAGTTCTTAAAAAAAATGGGGTTAAAAATACTAATGCCCCGACGAACTTAGTCACCTTTCGTCAAGACGGTCCAGCCTTTTAATTCCTCGTCTTCCAGAAACACAGTGCAAACCTCTCTTTTAGCTATTTTCAGCCACCATTAACACAAACAAAAGTTGATGTGAAAAGGGCCTTTCTTTGAAAGATCTTTTATCAGTATACTGTACTAAAGTGTGTCATCAAAATGCCGATCATGAAAAGCAGAGTTACTAACAGCACAACAGAGAATTGCACAAAACATGAGCAAATAAGAACAAACGAAGCATTTAGCATAAGAAAAATAGAGAATTATCTCTTGGAACAGTCAAACAGAAAAACAGAAGATAAAATAGGTTGACATAAGGGAAGGACAGAGCAGGTAAGAACATTGTTGACAGTGTCAAAGAACCATTGTATCTAGCCCATTCAATAAACATAAAGAGCAAGTAAGTGCTGTAATCAATATTGAAGTTGAAGGTAGAAAATTGAAGCTATACTTGCCTTTGACTTTGAAGCTTTAGATTTTTTTGATCCTTTGTGTCTATTCTTCGCCCTAATTTGTTCTGCCTGCATAACAGAGTATCATATATTTTCTGCCATCGCTAGTTAATACAATAAACTAAATGATACTCACATTGGGCAGCGAAACTTTAGCCACATTACCATTGACCCTTTGCTCTTCTTCTATGTAACACACCAAAGATAAGTAAAATGATTAAGTCCTCCAACATAAAAGTAAAGATGTAAGTTAGCTAAAACTTATAAACGGCAACCAAAGTAACTAGCATGTAACAGCATTAATTTAGCCAGAAATGTAAAAGACATTCTTTATAGAGCTTTTTAATGAAGTTATAGCATGATGGCCCACTTGGAAAAGGCAGCATTCTCAACAGCAAACCAGAAAGTACTTTATGCCCTGCGGATTCTCCGATAGATAAATAATTGCAAATCCACCTTGCAGAAAACATCCCAAAAAGTGTGGCTACATAGCTTTCCATCATACCATCCATGCACAAGATTTCAACTAGATAAGTCTCAAATCTAACCCCCACCCCAGCCACCCCACCCAGTATAGATAGGGAATCCATAGAGTAGTGTTGGTTCTAAAGATTTCCTCATGAATGCAAAGGCACTTTTAAAAAAGGGCCAAAGATGATAGGGAAGTAACAAGGTTTTAATTCCTCCAGCCAGACACCAAAACTACCCAAAAAAAGTAGCATCGGGTATGATATCTTTACAATCAATCAAACCAAAAAGTATAAATTATAAGGCAATAAAAATCACATCAAAAGACTAATTACAGAAACGACAAAAAGCTTTGCAAAACATTATCTATGGCTCTATGGTTCTCCATTGCTCTGTTGCTCTCCAGGAGTATATTCAAACTTTATTGTGGAGTAGAAATGGGCAAGGTCTCCATGGCTCTCCATCAAGTATATTAAAACTTCGTCATCACGCATTTATCTGCCTCAGAAGCAAACTGTCACAAATGCTACAGTTTAAAATGGAAGCTGCTTAATTTATTCACTAATATGTGTCACCTTATAGTAACTCAAAGTCATTGATGTCAATACATCCAGCTAGGCAGCATCTAGCATAGTTCTCAAGGTCTATATACCTTCCAGTAACTTAAAGCCATAGTTGTCGAGGCATCCAAGTAGGCAGCACCTAGCATGGTTGTCAAGGTGTCTGCTTAGGCACCGCCTAGGCAGAAAGGTATTTTTGAGAAGCCAGGCACTCTTCTGCATTGTTGGGCCTCAAAAAGGCTGGCCAGGCAGCCCAAGGCACCCTTCTGCCTGACATCTCTTGCCACAAGTGACTGTCACCAACTCCCATAACCATCATCATTGACACTGTCCTCCACCAGTGTTGACATTGTCCTCCACCATCATCCCCACCACATCTGACATCTCCCATCACCGTCACCATCACTGATGCTTTCGGCTGTCTACAAGTTTCGGGTGACAATGTCTTCCGCCGTCATCCCCACTACTTCTGCCATCTCCCATCACCATCACTGATGCTTTCCGCTGTCTACAAATTTTGGGCCCCCGCCCTCTCTCTCTCTCCCCCTCCCCTCCCATCACTGATGCTTCGGCTGTCTACGAGTTTCGAGTGGCATTCTCTTCCGCCATCGCCCCCACTACTTCTGCCATCTCCCATCACCGTCACCAGCATTGATGCCATCACCCATCACCGTCACCATCACTGACACTTTCGGCTGCCTACAAGTTTCGGGGCCCATTCTTCTGTCTCTCCCTCCCTCCCCACTCCCTCCCTCCCTAGCGAGCATGGTATGCCATCTCGTGAGATCTCGGCGAGATCTCGCCAAGATCTCTGTCTCGGCGCGTCCGCGAGGCACAAGACGGTCCCGAGTAGGCACATCTCGGCGAGGGGTAGCTGTCTTGGGAAAATAGTGGATTCTTGAAGAATTATTTAAATTTTATAAGGTATAATTTTAGATTTGTGTAACTTTTGATGCATATTGATATTAGTGCATGTGAAATTGAGTGGTTAGTATAAAAGAATTATGATTTTCTTAGAAATAGGCTATATATATGAAAAAATGTTCCAAAATTCCCGAACCCGATCTCCCGAGATTTTTTCGAGATCTCTTCTCTCCAACCCCCCCGAGACGAAGCCGAGATCCGATATGGCAAACCATGCTAGCGAGGGAGGATCATCAGTCACAGACTAGGTGGCAACTCTTCCGAGAGAATATATCATATTAAATGAACAAAGATCCAAGTTAGCAATGAATTCCTATGATTTATGTCGAACAACAAATTGAGTCTAACAATTACAGTAATTCTCATTTGAATTCTGAAAAGAAAAGTGCATGAAGCAGGCAATGTATTCAGTGGTCACTAATGAACTCAATACGAACGACCTTTGAGTTGTCAAGGATAAAACCTAATAAACAGAACATTTCGATGGTCACCTGAACAAAGTGAAGGTAATGTTTATTGAACTTTCTGAGGGTTTTCACCACCAGAAAATGAGCATCCGTGCAAGCGTCAGTCTGCTCAGCACCGTCTTCACCTCCTTCCACATCGTTCCCCATGTTCTGTGCAGGAGGCTGAATTAACAATTCCTCATTTCCACCATCAAGTCTCCGCTTCTTCTTCCCACGTCTCTCCATCGTAACATCTGATGCCCCTCTTTCATCATCCTTAAGGTTTTTCTTATTTTCCAATCTAAGACTGCACCTCCTGCCCCCGGAGGCCACATGAGAGACATTGCTGACACACAGAGGCACATCCGTTGCCGTTGCCACAGCTGGAGGGTCTCCTTTTTGCGCGGGTGGCTTTGCGGGAGACAACTTAGTAGTAGCTTCCACCATCTTAGAAAAAGAACCACGGGTAATGAGGAGCTTAAAACAAGCTCGGAAAACCCACAAAAGTACATTAATAACAATGTCCATTCAAGCAACAGAGTATAAGATGATGCTTCCGCATCGTATAAAAAGCCCAACCCAAGGAAAAAAAAAAGAGCGCATGTGTTTCCCTTTTGTTTCCATGAATCCATAGAAAGAGTAGTGGAAAGTTATGTGGGTTTCAGAACACTAGTACAGAGACTAGTAAGCCCTCACCGCACCTCTCCCCCCCAACAGTTCAGAAGAAAGGGGAAGAAGGTTACAGACATGAAAAGGCCTGAAGAGATGAAAAGTTGACAAGATAGGAGAAAACGAAGAAGCCCCAGAACCAAAAAAAATGCAAAGAAACAGAGAAAACGCGCAAGACTTCAGATCAAAGAAGAAATTTCTTCCCAGTATAAACGACAGGATGAACAATCCACATTGTGCAGGACGAAGACGACTGGTCGATAAAAACAACCTCGTGCTAAATCAGAAAAAAAAACAAAAAAGCAAGAAAGAGCACGGGAGGCTCGATTATACATTTCTGGGCCAGTGAACGCGACGAGGAGCCCGAAAGCACCCACTGACAGAGAGGGCGGGGACAACGGAGATGGTTCACAGATCTGGCGGGAGAGCAGACGGAAAGCAGGATGAAGCGGCGGCAGCGGAGAAGGAGCCTTTTCCGCTCCCCTCACCCTCTCCTTCCCCTGCGCCTCTCTCTCTTTCTCTCGGTCTCGGGCGCGCGCACACACACACTCTCTCTCTGCGCGCTGGGGGCGAGCGGGAAACGGAAAAGTTGGCGGCCTTTAATGAGGAGAATGGACAGGTAGTCACATCGTTTCTTCACTGAAGGCCATGTGTTTACGGGAATGGGTTAATGGATTTCAAAATAGAAGGTAGAATATATTAAATATATATATATATTAAATATATTTATTTTAATTATTTTATTGCTTTAGTAAAAATAATTAACTCAAATATTAACTCTCGACTCATGTACTGACCCGATTGTTGAATTATACAAACAAATGTAGTAGGAGAAATAAGATGTTGATATCCAAGTTACCAGTGACTTATCCTCTAAACAAATAGTCCCGATAAAATAATGTCACATTGGACATAAGTTTTAATGTCGAAAAATACAAAGCCAATGTTTAGTTTGAGTCAATCGGAAAAAAGTGTTTTCAAGTGAGTCTTCGACTACCTTTGAGTGGGCGTTGGACTGCGATATTTTTTAAAATCTATGCACCGTACAACCAATAAGGGTGTGAGATATTCTAAAAAATAAATTTTCATTTGGACCTCTTGGCGCATGCGTATTCACCGGCCCAGGTGACATTGTCGACCATGCCCTTTATATTTGTCAACTTACATTCGCCCAAGTCACATTGTCACCCGTGCCTTTTTTTTTTGACATAAAGTACATTTCAATTTATACATAATCGACAGTACATGATAGACAAAGAGACCACCCCGTACATGACAGACCTTACCCATACCCATCCTGCCAACCAACCCATCACAATAAAAAATATTACAACAGTAACAGTAGAGATTGACATCTTGTTTGGTAACTAACCTTGTTTGGTAACTAAATGGGTCATATATTATGACCTAGGAGTCTTCACCCATCTACAGTTCTACCAAATGTATAAATATCATATCAGATTATTCAAAAGTCATAATCTAAATGTTTAGAGAGAGGTAAGGTGAAAATACTCCACTTTTCACAATCTCCTAAAATCTCATTCCCATTGGATTATTCTCACTCTAAAAGATTATGGAAAAAGTCATAATCTTATTTGATTTTCAAACGATGTCTTAAATGGACTATAGATTATGGCCTTGAAATTTTCACCCCCAAAAGACTCACCAAATGTACCCTTATCACATCAGAATTATTCAAAAGTTGGATTATGAGTTTTAGATAAAGATAGGGAGAAAAGGGAACACTTTTCATAATCTCCAAAAGCTGGTCTCCACCAACTTTTTCTCACTCTAAAAAATTATGAAAAAAGTCATAATCCATTGAGTTGTCAAACGAGGCCTGAGAACTTTGCCCAAAGCGGTTGGAAGCTCCAGGAAACGTCGAGGAAGAGCCTTGCCTGAAGGTTAAGAGTTCCTTCCTCGAGGAGCATGAAATTGTCGAGTAACGCATACAAATGGCAGAGCGAGGGGGACACTCGGATTGCAAGCATCCATTGGGATGCAGGGGGGATAAGTGTCGGATCTCCGAGTTCCTTTAAGGCCGAGGGCAAGATCATAACAACTACTCCAAGAAGATATAGTCTCGTGCTTTGACGAACTCCTAAAGATATGGCCAAGGTCGTGAAAAATCGCCTGACAGACAACATGGATCGTCCAGTCGGGGGAGTTAGGCAAAGAAGGGGGGAGAGTGTGCTTCAAAGGGGGTTTACAGCTGGGATTATGAACAAAGAGGGAGTAGTCTACAGAGAAAACCTTGCACCAAAAGATGTATGAGAGATGAAACGCAGGAGGAGGCTAAACAAGGGGGAACAGAGAAGGTGATTCCATGGGAGTCTCGGAGGACTCACCTCCCTGATTTCAGATGAGTTTAGGAGAAGCTCACCTGACAAAAACCATGAGGGTCCCGGAGCACCCGCCTGACAGGGCCTCTTACGAGAGGAGGAGAGGGGGGAGTTCCCGGCGGGAGCTCCCCCCACCAAATGTTCCACCGAGACTGAAACCAGAGACGGTTCCCTCGGTGATGGTTCTCAGCAGAATGACACACCGTCACCCGTGCCAAAATTGAAATCCCTTATTCACCGTTCAACATGAACGTGAAAACATTGACTGTATAGACTGAATAAGGCCCAATTTGAGAATAATACCAAGTTAGGTGAAAATTTTGAAATCTCTCCACCATATAAAACCCTGCAGTGTCAGAGATTACCCATTATTCATAATCATGAGAAGCTGGGTTGAACCAGTTTAGGTGTAGTTTTTGTGTCTATAATACCTCTCTTCATAAAATTCCATTCACACGAAAGCCCATGAGAGTGGTGGTTCATTTGATAACAATTTTTTGTTGTCAGGGGATTCCAATGATTGGAATCCCCTCAACAATGCTTCTCAAACGCTACATAAATAGCAAACAATAGAGATAAAAATGTGTTTTACCTTTTAAAATCTGCGCCCACCGGGCAAGGTACTCACATAGGCAGATTTTGTAGATTATAATCCAACCCTCTGACATGAGTCTGTAGTCTCTCTCCTCTAAAAATCTGACCAGTGCAAAAGTCAAGGAAATAATGCGGCATTTGGTTGGGCTCCGAATTTTGGAGGGGGATTCCAATCAATGTAACTCTGCACCATCTCAACCAAACGCGAACTTCATAGACTTCTATACGCACAGAGATTCCCATTCGAGGAGAGATGCATACAGAAGGTAATTTGTGCCATTTCTTTTTCAAGGAGCTCCTCGCGAGTTGATTTTGGCCGACGGCAGAGGATTTTAAAGATGCAAGGACATTGTTACCCTCATTTTTTGAGAAAGAAGGAAATGTCTCTATAGAGAGAGAGAGAGAGAGAGAGAGAGAGAGAGAGAGAGAGAGAGAGATAAGGAGAGAGAGAAAATTTTAAGTGTATTTTTATTAAACTCCACTATTTTAATTATAGTAATTAGTATACGAATATTATTAATAAAACATATTAAAATACCTCATTATGTTTCCAAAAATCCATATGGTCTAATAGACCCACTCAATTATAAAATGCCACATACTCCAACATTATTCACACATAACAACATTATTTATCTTCAACTCATTTATTATTATATTTTATTATATTTTATAAATCAAATATATTATATCTATTCTAAATTTATTGACAAAAATCATTAATATTGCTAATCAAAATTCAAATGTCCCGCCATGTTCTCTATCACTACAAGAAAAGGCGGTATTAGCGATAGAATTTTTGACGGATAATTATTTGTGGGAATATCTGTCAGAAATTACGACAGATTAAATTACGTCAAAAATTTCATCAATATATCTAACAAATAAAGATATGTTGGAATATCTGTTGGAATTTTCGTGGGATATTCTGACGGAAAAATTTTCATCAGAAAATGGACAAAAATTGGCGCCACAAATTAGAAATGCATATGAATTTTTTGACATAACTTATTTTCGTCAGAAATCTGTCGAAAGTTCTTCCCCTTCCCCACGACGACTGAACCCTCTCCCTCCCACTCAATCTCTCACTCTCACACTCTCTCTTTCCACTCTCTCCCTCTCACTCTCTTTCCACTCTCTCCCTGCCGACGAGAGCCCGCTGGAGTCGTCTACTCCGTCGCCGCCGGAGTCGTCCTCGCCGTCCTCGCCATCGAGAACCCACTCCCTCGCCATCCTCACGACAGCCACCCATCGCCGGTCGTGGTAGCCGTCGTCTGGAGCTTCTCGATCACCGCTAGTAAGTCCCCTCTCACCCTCTGTCTTTTTTTTCCCTTTGTTTGTTGTCGCTGGGGGGTGGGAGGGGGCATCGATGGGGGAGGGGAGGGGAGGGGGGTCTCCGCGACGGCCGACAGCGAGGGCATGAATATGGGCATATCTACCCTTTCACTACTCTTTCATAGATGGGCATCACATTGGCATCTTGTGCATGCTTGGATTCATATATGCGTTACTTCATACATGCAATCAAAGCCCCATGCATGTTTTAGTTGCTAAATGCTTGCTTGCCGTGGTCCTCGATATATCAAATAGTGAGCAATGGAAACCCAGATTGTGTCCAAGTGAAAATTCTCACCATGCGTGAGTGAAATACTCCGCCTCGTACTAAAGATCACTTTGCATAAATGCATGATCAAACTCTTGTATGTTGCGTGTGAGGATTGGCAAAACCATATCCCTACATTTTCCCCAACGGTAACCCCCCCTTATCACCAAAATATAAATCATTGCATTTCATGCCATTTATAAAAGAAGAATGAACATAAATTAGATCACTGGCTTGGAGCAAGTCGACTTGGTCTGGCCCCAAGTCAACTTGCCCATGATCTCAGCAGCAGAAATCTGCTGGCTGACTTGGAGCAAGTCAACTTGGTCCAGCCTCAAGTCGACTTGCCCAACTTTCAGAGCAAAGGACAGCTCTAGCAGCCTTGGGTCTGTTGATCTCTCACAGCTGGCAGGCTTTCCCTTGCCCTTTCTTCCTTATACACACACACATGCATATGCACGCTCTGCCCATACATTCAGAAGAAAACAGAAAGGATGAAAACAAATCAAAGAAAAGAGAAAGAAAGAAACCAACAAAAAGAAATGCAATGGCATGTGAGATAAAAAATAAGGTCTAACAACCCCTAAACTTCCATTATGAACTTGTAACACGAATAAAAGAAGGAGAAGAAATGAATGAGTAAGAAGAGTAAAGGGGCCTGCTGACCTGCTAAAGGGCAGGTCGACTCACTCCGAACAGTGAGTCGACCTACCCTTGGCTAGGTCGATAGATCTGAACTCAGGTGGCTCTCCCAGCCCCTTTAACAAAAATGCATGAATAAAAAAGATCGATCCACAAAGAAAACAATAAGAAAATGGAATGTAAGGACAAAGAACCAAATAAGAATCAAAAATGGAAGATCATAGGGAAAGGATATCAAACAAATAAGAAGAAAGAAGGAGATATAAAGATGGAAATGAAACAAAAGACGAGGGCCTACCGCACCCCCCAATTAGCCATAATGAACCCATCACATGCACCCAAATATAATTAAGCAATAAAGATAACAAACTCAACAATATCTGCTATGAACAAAAAATGATGAATGAAAGATAAAAAGGGGACAAAACAAACAAACAACCGCCATAAAAAAGATAAATAATGAACAATAACATTAAAATAGTAATGTAATGATAAAAAAGTAATGGCGCGAAAACATAATATCAAAAACTCAATATAAATACCATCCTTAAGAAATTAATGGCGTTTGATCTGAAGCCCTCACTCCCTTAGACCCGGTGTGAAGGAGATATCGATGGTACCCTCGCAAGTCGTGCTTGGCCCTCGGGGACCACCCCATTATGGCCATGGACGGACCTTGGTCCGGGCCAATAACCCACTAAATCTAACTGGTGAGGACACGCGCCACGCTTCACGACGGAGTACACGGATCTCGCCGGCATCCCTTTGGCTCGGCGATCACTTGGCGGACGAGCAGAGTTATCTTTAGTTATTTATGCTTTAGGCCATGCTGGGCCTTGGTTTAGTCCCTGCGTGGACACTTTATTTATTATTGTGGACCTTTGTAGGCCAATTGGGGCCAATTAGGCTTCCATTAGGTGATGTTAGGCTTATTAGTTAGGCAAGAGGGTTAGTGGGCCACCTTGTGGTCCACCCTTCTTGGCCCATTTGGGCTGACCACCTTCCCACATGGTTGGCCCATTGGGATTTGCGCCCCCCCTTGTGGATTAGGGTTTTGGGCGCCCCCCTTCATCTCCTCCAAGAGGAAGAGGTGGCAGCCGCCCCACTCCTACTTTGTAGGAGTGGAGTGCGCACCCCCCCCTTTCCCCCCCTTGCCATGTTGCGCACCCCCCCTTTCCCCCATGCCATGTGCGCACCCCCCTCCCCTCCCTCTTGGCTAGGGTTTCAACCCTAGCATTCCCCCTCCCCATATAAAACATCTCATGTATTTTCTTTGGAGGATTATTGAATAGAATTGAAAAGCTTTTGCTGAAGGTGGCTGCGACCCATCCACTGTTCCTCCTTGCTCCTGCGACGGGAGCAAGCTCGGGGTGTGACTCCCCATCCCTCGGTGCGACGCCGAGGGCCCCCTTCTCTTCTATCCCTTCTCAAGTTCTAGTTCGGTGCGCCCGGATTTCTCATCCAAGAGCAGCGACGACCACCCCCTGTTCGTGAGGATCTTGGGCGACCAGCCCATTTTTGTGTGGTTCTGCTATGAGTCGCCGACGCGTGCGAGGTGGTCTCGCCTCATTCAGAGATCGGCACCGCCCGTGGCAATTTTTCTCGTGAGCGCGCGCAGGACCCCTCTCCCTGCGGGCCTGGTTCTGTTCGCCCCATTACAAAAATCCCATAGGACGGACGTCTGCGAGTTTGGGCGCGGGATCTTCACCGATCGTACCTCTCCCCGTCCTCTGTCCAACGCCGCCGACCTCGCGTCGTTCCGACGTCCGAGCTGCTCGTGGCATCCGTTCCCGTGAAGTCACGCAGGTCTGCCCTGCCCAACCGGCGCCAGAACCACCAGCGGATTTCAGAGCCTGCTGCTCTCAGCCACGATCAGATCAGATCGAGCCCTTCGGGCGGGACCTGCTGCTCTGCGTCCTCTCCGTCCTCCAACAAGCGGAGCCCCGTTCGCTCTCCGGATCCATTTCTTATTATTTTTCCCGCTCGAGCACGCAGTTCTGGGAGCAGAATCCAGTCACGACTTGCAGGTGCGCCCCCGGCTTCCACGGACAGGATCTGCGCGCGCCCTTTGACCGAGGCCTCCTCCTGTGACCTAGCTGCGCGCCATTGCTGACGGCGCTTCAATCGGACGTCGGAGCAGGTCGTGGGAGCTTCCACCGCCGAGTCACGCAGTGCTGCGAATCTGCCGACCCCCGCACGGGACCTCCTCGCGGCCAGCCCTTCACCGAGTGCTGCCCGTCAACCCGTGCATCGACAGCCCCGGATCTCCTTGTGTAGCCTGTTATCTCCCTGCGATGAGTGGGCATTTGTGATTGAGATTGTACTATTGCTCGTCTTCGTGTACCGGGGTTGTTGGTCTCGGCCGGGGTTCCTTCCCCACGCCTAGGCGTGGAGGTACGTGCAATACTCCTCACCGTTGGCATTTTGCTTTCCTAGTATACTCTCTAGCATGCAGCGTGAGTGCGTATAGGATCCTAGCTCTTTTGCTAGTCACCGCGTGGTTGAGAGTTGAGAGCACCCATTCCGTGGCCCTAGTCGAGCGCCGAGCTCGGACTAGATTCCCATAGGCGCACGGCGGCTCCTTAGTCGCTGAGATCCCCGCGCTTCCCTCATCGGGACGGCCGTTGGGCTTGGATTTCTTGTTGAGAGACGCCTCCACTCGGAGGAACGGCACGGAGGTCAGCCGCCCGGCTTACCTTTGGCGTGCGAGTGCTGGCCGCACTTGTTGCATTCGTAGGTCTTAGCCCATTTCAGTCCTGTCCCGCATCAAAGTGGTATCAGAGCTTAGGGAACCAGTTTGTTCTAACAAATTGGGGTCTTAGGTCATTTGAGTCTTTAGGTTGTCTAGGGTGCAAATGAGGCATTAGACTTGTCTAAGTTGCATGTGAGTCATTAGGTTTGTTTTAGATGCATTTGAGTCCGTATTCTTCCCCAGTTTCCTTCTCCATTTTCAGTCGTGTCTAGTCCCATCCCTTAGTTGTCCTACATGTCCCTTCCATAGTCCTAGGGCGTACATGTGTATTTAGAGTCCTCAGGTGCTTCATCATGGCTACTCCTTACATCCTCCACAAGGGTCCGACCGACCCTCTATTCCTGGACATCATTGTAGATGGGGACCTTCGCTTTGATGGATCGAGCCCTAGAGCCTATCTAAGGTGGGAGGCTACCATGGGAAAATACTTTGAGAAGAATTGGATATACGGTTCCGCGAGAGTCAACATTGCCAAGGGGCAACTTTCACCTCAAGCCAAGGAAGTGTGGGATCACATAGTAGGTCTTAGGGCAGGTTGGAGGCAAGAGCCCATACACTCATGGGAGGAGATGAAGGTAGAACTTAGGAAGATCTACGCTCCCCAACGCTTCGCCTCCTACTCAGAGACCCATAGCCCGAGGAGCACTACCACTCCTCCTATCTCCCTCGGTCAGTCTAAGGCCACTCTAAGGGCTCAACCTCCGCAACGCCCATCACCTCTTACCCCCAACCGAGCATATCATAGTTGGAGGAGCAAGGTGCCACCTGTGTGTGAGTCTAGGCCCGAGACTAAATCTCATGATTACCAGCAAGTCTCCCCGAATGCCCCTAACTTGAGAGATCTCCCCCTCGCAGAACTCCTGCAACTCTTTACGGAGAAACTAGAAAGGATGGGTACTCCTATGGGATCACCGATTTCCCCTAGCCCACAGTCCGCTCCGCCTCCAGGCTCACGCCTGCCACCACCCCCAGAGCCCGCCCCTGTGGCCCCCTGTAGTGGGAATGTCCGGTTCTCTGACCAGTGTCCTTCACGTTCCCCTATCTTGGAGGACACACATTCGGCGGATGCCCCACCCGGGTTTGTTCCAGTGACTTACGTTGCTGAACAGGAGTTGGCTGAGGAGTACTTAGCTGAGGTTGAGGAGTTAGGGAGTGATCCCATCCACATCATAGAGGACTCCGTTTCCATTCCTGAGAGAGATGCTTCACCCTTAGACCCTCATATAGAGCCATTCTTACACTCCGAGGGTGAGCTGATCATTGGAGAGTCTTTAGCTAGCTGGCTAAGGGAGGGTCCACTTCTAGATGTCTCCATTCCTTGCTATACACCCATGGGACCAGCCCTCCCAATTGTACCCCTTGACTCCTTTCACACCACTTTTCAGTCCTTCTGCTTTCTTGAAAATGTGAAGGGCTTCCTTAGGAGTTTAGATTGTCAATGGGAGTTGACATATATGTTGACCTTAGGGTATGATCAACCCTATAGTCATAGCTTTACACTCCCTGCTTTGGGGTCTATTACCTCGATCTACACCATAGGACATATCACCTCCGAGGTCCTTTTATTCTTTCCCATACCCGTGGAGGTTGATTTTGTCCCCTCTTATGGTAACACGGTCCCGAGGGAGGAACCTTGCCTTCCTTGCCTTCCTCATGAGCCTCTTGCCCCATACATTAGAGCGCCTAAAGGTGATCATCTGCACCTGGGCGAAAGTCGCACGTGGGCAAGTATTGTGAAGGGACCTGTCGGGAGGGGTCATCATTTCTTTGATCCATTCGATCCCCTCCCTAGTGAGCCTCTCGACTCATATTCTCTTCCCCACCTCGTCGAGGAGGTATATCATCACACCCTATCCAAACCTGCTAGCCAACACCTCACCTTGCATACTTCCAGACGCCAGAGTTTAGGAGGCCAGGGTCACATGTCTCACTCTCATGTTTCTCCATGTCCCTCATCATATAGGGGTAATGTCATGAGTGAGTTTGGGCAATCTAGTCTCCATGAGTCTACCACATTTAGTAGGACACATATGCATGATAGATACAACTTTGGTTGTCCAGGTCCTCCCCGTGTTGTCCAATCATGTAGGAGTCATAGGCATGCTAGGTCTGTGTTTGGATGTCCAGGACCTCCTCTACATTCACGTAGATATGAGTCTACCCATCTTATTCGGAGTCTGCATCATCACCACCTTGAGGCCAGTAACGCACGTTATGAGGAGTTAGCTGATGCGCATCGGCACACCCGTGAGTTCCGAGAGGGAGAGTACGTCATGATCAGGGTCAGACCTGAACGGTTTCCTTCGGGGGCCGTGAAGAAACTCCAGGCCCACGGTGCTGGACCCTTTCGAGTCTTGAAGCGAATTGGGTCGAATGCGTATGAGATTGAGCTGTCAGTCGACTATGGGATCTGTTCGACGTTCAATGTCTCAGATCTGGTGGCATATCGGGATCCCGCGGTGATTCCCAGTGAGCCTCTTGAGCCCTCCCCTCCTGTTGAGAGTGCTACACCTACTGAGCGTCCACCTCTTCCAGCCCCATTACAGAAACGCGAGCATATAGATTGTATACTGGATGAGCAGGTGACCACGACCAGGAGCGGAGCCTACCAACGCTTCCTAGTGCGTTGGAGAGGGCGCCCTGTGACAGACGACGCCTGGATCACACGGGGAGAGCTGGAGAGGATCGACCCGGACCTGCTGGAGCGCTACTTGAGCGACCGTGACCCTTACTCGACGGGGTCGAGTTCTTCCCACCCGGGGAGAATTGGTGAGGACACGCGCCACGCTTCACGACGGAGTACACGGATCTCGCCGGCATCCCTTTGGCTCGGCGATCACTTGGCGGACGAGCAGAGTTATCTTTAGTTATTTATGCTTTAGGCCATGCTGGGCCTTGGTTTAGTCCCTGCGTGGACACTTTATTTATTATTGTGGACCTTTGTAGGCCAATTGGGGCCAATTAGGCTTCCATTAGGTGATGTTAGGCTTATTAGTTAGGCAAGAGGGTTAGTGGGCCACCTTGTGGTCCACCCTTCTTGGCCCATTTGGGCTGACCACCTTCCCACATGGTTGGCCCATTGGGATTTGCGCCCCCCCCTTGTGGATTAGGGTTTTGGGCGCCCCCCTTCATCTCCTCCAAAGGGAAGAGGTGGCAGCCGCCCCACTCCTACTTTGTAGGAGTGGAGTGCGCACCCCCCCCCCTTTCCCCCCCTTGCCATGTTGCGCAGCCCCCCTTTCCCCCATGCCATGTGCGCACCCCCCTCCCCTCCCTCTTGGCTAGGGTTTCAACCCTAGCATTCCCCCTCCCCATATAAAACATCTCATGTATTTTCTTTGGAGGATTATTGAATAGAATTGAAAAGCTTTTGCTGAAGGTGGCTGCGACCCATCCACTGTTCCTCCTTGCTCCTGCGACGGGAGCAAGCCCGGGGTGTGACTCCCCATCCCTCGGTGCGACGCCGAGGGCCCCCTTCTCTTCTATCCCTTCTCAAGTTCTAGTTCGGTGCGCCCGGATTTCTCATCCAAGAGCAGCGACGACCACCCCCTGTTCGTGAGGATCTTGGGCGACCAGCCCATTTTTGTGTGGTTCTGCTACGAGTCGCCGACGCGTGCGAGGTGGTCTCGCCTCATTCAGAGATCGGCACCGCCCGTGGCAATTTTTCTCGTGAGCGCGCGCAGGACCCCTCTCCCTGCGGGCCTGGTTCTGTTCGCCCCATTACAAAAATCCCACAGGACGTACGTCTACAAGTTTGGGCGCGGGATCTTCACCGATCGTACCTCTCCCCGTCCTCTGTCCAACGCCGCCGACCTCGCGTCGTTCCGACGTCCGAGCTGCTTGTGGCATCCGTTCCCGTGAAGTCACGCAGGTCTGCCCTGCCCAACCGGCGCCAGAACCACCAGCGGATTTCAGAGCCTGCTGCTCTCAGCCACGATCAGATCAGATCGAGCCCTTAGGGCGGGACCTGCTGCTCTGCGTCCTCTCCGTCCTCCAACAAGCGGAGCCCCGTTCGCTCTCCGGATCCATTTCTTATTATTTTTCCCGCTCGAGCACGCAGTTCTGGGAGCAGAATCCAGTCACGACTTGCAGGTGCGCCCCCGGCTTCCACGGACGGGATCTGCGCGCGCCCTTTGACCGAGGCCTCCTCCTGTGACCTAGCTGGGCGCCATCGCTGACGGCGCTTCAATCGGACGTCGGAGCAGGTCGTGGGAGCTTCCACCGCCGAGTCACGCAGTGCTGCGAATCTGCCGACCCCCGCACGGGACCTCCTCGCGGCCAGCCCTTCACCGAGTGCTGCCCGTCAACCCGTGCATCGACAGCCCCGGATCTCCTTGTGTATCCTGTTATCTCCCTGCGAGGAGTGGGCATTTATGATTGAGATTGTACTATTGCTCGTCTTCGTGTACCGGGGTTGTTGGTCTCGGCCGGGGTTCCTTCCCCACGCCTAGGCGTGGAGGTACATGCAATACTACTCACCGTTGGCATTTTGCTTTCCTAGTATACTCTCTAGCATGCAGCGTGAGTGCGTATAGGATCCTAGCTCTTTTGCTAGTCACCGCGTGGTTGAGAGTTGAGAGCACCCATTCCGTGGCCCTAGTCGAGCGCCGAGCTCGGACTAGATTCCCATAGGCGCACGGCGGCTCCTTAGTCGCTGAGATCCCCGCGCTTCCCTCATCGGGACGGCCGTTGGGCTTGGATTTCTTGTTGAGAGACGCCTCCACTCGGAGGAACGGCACGGAGGTCAGCCGCCCGGCTTACCTTTTGGCGTGCGAGTGCTGGCCGCACTTGTTGCATTCGTAGGTCATAGGGCGTTCGAGACACTCACAGGGCCATTGGTCGGCCATTGGGTCTCAACCGGACCGACCGGAGCCCAAAACGAGCCAAGATCTTGCATTTCGGTTGACCTGCCCTTCTGGGTCGGTCGACTTGGCTAGTTCGGTCAACCTGCCCAGATGGGTCGGTCGACCGAACTGGGCAGAATGCCCAGTTCGAGCCTCGCCCGAACGGTCGACCGAACCGCCCGCGGCGGTCGACCGGTTACGGTGGAAAACCGGCCGAGCTCAACCCAAGAGCCCGGTTCCACGTCCCATTCGATCCCGGTTGAAGGGGAAAACATAAGGAACCATCCCCTAGGCCCAAAACCCAAAAAATGGGAGGAATAAACGGAGAAAACGACGCTCAATCCGACGAATCCGTCGCACGCCCTAAAAACACGATTTTAACCCCCAACGGTATAAACCCACGCTCGGCTCACCATGAGGTACCAAACTCGCGGGAAATGAAATACACGAGCTAAGGGTCTATCTCCCTACCTCCACCGAAGATTTGATGCGCCGTGGACGCCGATCCACGAAGAAAACACCGGTAAAGCTCCACCGGCTCGCGATCCCACAAACCGCCTCCACCATCGCGATCCTCGCTCCATCCTCTCCGCTCCACGCCCCACGATCCTCGCCTCCTCACCGTTGTCCACCTCTGTTGGCCGCCGGGGAAGAGAGGGAGAGAAGAGAGAGTGTGCGAAGAGAGAGGGAGAGAGTGAGAAATGAGAGATAGGGGGAGAGAAAAGGAGGTTAGTATATATAGAAAAATCCCAAAAATTTGGAAATTCAAAAAAATGCTAAAAATTACCTCTGTGATCCTCGGGATGAGTACAACGTGTCGGTACTATCCCGGAGTCGGAGAACGCCACGGTTCGCCCTGCACAGAGTTCCGAAGGCACATAAGAGAAAAATACGTATAAAACATAAAATACACTCCGAGACCCACGAAAATGATCCAAAAATATCCGGAAAAATATGGGGCATTACAACCCTCCCCCCTTAAACAAATTTCATCCTCGAAATTCAGGACTAACACCAAGCCACAGGGAAGAACACCTTAACCAACTGACAACGTTGTTAGAGCCCTAGCACAGAAAACATCGATTCCTTCGAAAACACGGATCCTGAGGGACACAACCAGACTACAATCACGAAGAACACCTTGCTCAGCATGCCGCACATCGGCCATCAGAGTAGGCATACACCAAAGGACACAGTCCGGCATCACCTCAGTCACAAGGAAAACCAATCATGGCACCGCTGCCACCGTCTCGCTCACCGAGGAGGCACAATCCTCATCACGAGAAACATCTACCGATCCATCCTATGGTCGGCGGACAATACACACATCAACTTCACAACCAGCTGACAGGTTTCACACCCATCTCAAGGGAACAACCGATATAGAGCCTTCATCAGCTCACACCTGGCAAGCCTAATGCCAATAACCGCACGGGACCAACTCTGTCAGAAGATAAACTTCGACGAAGCCCAGATCCCATCCGGAAAGCACATCACGGAAATGACCACCAAAGGTCTCACCGATACACGGCTCTCACCGTTCTCGATGCACAACCACCAGCATCTTATGTTTGTGAAAAGACCATCCATTGGTTGCCAGATACACGTCAACGGGAAACCTTCGTCGGCCCAACATGCACGATCCAACTCATAACAGGCCATCCGCTGACTCACACAGACAATTACCACATCTCAAGCCGAGCTTCTCTCGGACACCGCATCTGATCTCGAGCCTCTCACCAACTCAACCCTCTCAGGGGAGCATGACGAAACCAAAGACAAGACTCAGGAGTCTTCGGTCATCACCTCACTTGACTCAGACTTACATGGGAACCATCCCATGTTGGTCAACAAACCAGGGATAACCACTCCAACGCCAACGTCCCATCAAGGACCTTCAACCATAGGCATCACTCTTCCGTCCTGTCTCATCGAATCTTATCTCAACTTATCCAAGTGGACACCTGCCAATCCCGAGTTCGCCCTTATCACATAGCCACAGGACACCACCGGAACAATTCACGGCACACAACCCCAAAACAAAAAAGTGCCACCTGCCTCCACAGCATCCTAGTTGACGACGCCGCGACCAAAGCACATGGGTCCCCAGACAATACACATCTTACCGTGGTCAACCACTCGGTCAACCTCACCAGCCGCACGTAGCTACTAACAGGGACCCATAATCTGTCAGAGATCACTTCCTCAAAACACGATCTCATCCGAGGACACGACTGGCAGCACAAGCCGGGCACCTAGCCACCGACTCTGACCAACACGTCCTCGACCTCTGTCAGACGACATACTCAACAACCCCATCCGAGTCTAACGTCAACGCCTGACACGGCTTTCAACACAAAATAGGGTACTCATGCAGCACGCTTACCCACATATTTCTCCAACACTCCATCCGGCCAGTACCAAAAATCACAATACCTCGAGCAACGGCACGGCAACAACACGTCTCACACAGAGGAACCAATCCTCCAATGCTCAACGCAACCTCAATAATTCGCCCGTAGCACCCAACGCTACGATCTTGGACCTGTGGGTTATGGGCCCACCACGCTTCCGCTGCGCACTCTGATCCACGCACACAGTCCAACATGGCAACTCGGGACTCGCCATCCTGACAATCCACAACTCGACTGGCCAACTTCAGAAAATAGGATAAGGAAAGCTCCCTTACCTCAAACCCCAAGCACATATTCACTCTCAAATCTGGCAATCCTCTACAACTCTGCAGGCTCCGAACCGCCACGTGATAACGCGAAAAGTTCGTCGTTTAAAACACGCGTATAACAATCTTAAAACCAAACTCGCACAAAATGATCAAAAGAGAACGTAGTACTATGGCAAGCACGGGTCGAATCCACAGGGAAGAAGAGATTTTTAGTGTTAAAAATCTTAGAGTCCTTTGAAAAACACTTGTGATTTGGATTTGCTTAAAGAAAATAGTGAAATGATGAACAAACCAAACACTTAATTGAACACACCATGACTATGCGCTTATGCTATAGAAAATAATTACATGAAGTGGAAAGAAGATATAGCAGAAAGAGATATAGATGGAAGAAGAGCAAGAACTATATCAAGAGAGCAACTCCTTTCATTAACTTAAAAGAAAGAGTACATGAAATGTGAAACAAGTTTATACTAATGACACAATGAGATTACAATGAAGTGAAATATCACAAAAATAATGATATAAGAAAAGCCTGGAGTTTGGAGTTTGGAGATGGTAGCAGCAATGGTTATGATAGCGCCGTCCTCTCTTGGCCTTGGATCACGAACAACCTTGTGGAATATGTCGTCTACGCCGGGAGGAAGTCGCCTTCGTCGTTGAAGTAGTCTTTGGAGGGTGAATAACTTTGAACCCAAGAGGAATTAGGGGATGCCCAAGAAGAAGAAGTTTAAGAGAGGGAAGATAGGAAAAATTTTAATGAAGAACTCAGAGATAAAAGAAGAGAAGAAGGGCTTCAAAATGGAGACATAACCAAAGCTAGCACCTTTGATGAACAGTAAAAACACAGGACATCACCTTGAAAAAGAGATTATAACTTAAAAACAGTAGAGAACTAGAAGATGGTGTAGAAGAAGAAGTTTTAGAACATTTAAAAACAAAGGACTTTCATGAAGACAGTAAGAGGATAAAATGATGAGAATGGGGAGAAATATGAGAAAGAACAAAGAGAAACATGGGTTTGCAGATGAACATGACAGCACAGTGATAAATACGAAATAGCTTAAAAACTAGAAGGAACTAGAAGATGCTCCAGAATAAGAAGTTGTAGATAACTTAAAAACAAAGAACGTTGATGAAGAGTGCATGAGCTGAAAACGAACTTACAAGGGAGAACTCGGAGGCCTAAGGTTGGGAGAGAAATTGCCAAAAGAAGAACACCCTTCTCCTTCTTGTCATGGGCTATTTATAGGAAAAGTTGGGTAGATGGAGGGTGGAGATTGTATCAAAGGAGATGGATGGATGGGATTTAAGTAGAATATGATGCATGGGGAAGATAAAAAGTTGGTGAGTACACCCTCCTTGGGCTTTGGACAACCCCCTTCCCAAGACTCTTCATTCCTCTCCTTTATTTCAAACTTTGAATTCAATTATCCCTCCAACCGAAATATGTGTTTCTTTTACTCAATTTTAAACTTTTAGAATTTCTTTTCCCTCCAATGAAAATATGTAATTTTGACTTGGTCAACATGGTGGTGACAGTTTTTCCCCCAGCTTCTTTTGTAATTACCTTCGGTGTCCTACACACACATAATTGCACTTTAGTCCATAAAAATTACCACAATGTGCACATAAATCTTTAATGCTCATGATTATGCAATAGAGAATTAATGCTCATGGCCCTCAACTTTAATTTATTATTAAATAAGATAATCGAATTAATCAATTTGCGTGAAAGCTCTAATTTAAATGCGGAGTTGAGGTTAACTATGAAATATGCATAATTATCTAATTATATACACATAAAATGGTGTATATGCAATGAATTGTCATAAGAAATGGACACTTATCACCACGCATCAGAAAGTTCCAGCACCAGCCAAGAATTCTCTCGGATGCCTCACGCCGCCCAACTGGCACTCATCCTTACGGAGCAGTGCCAACACACCCTCACACAACAAGGGAATTGGGCCCGACTTCTCACAGGCAACCACCTTGCCAAAACGCGGAACTCGTCTCGCACGGACTTCATGGCACACAGAGGCCACCCAAATCCGGGAACATAATGCAAGACGATGAACCTTAGCCAAACGCAACCTCTCCCATGAAAGGAGAAACCAACACACCTCTGACCAATGGCAAAATATCCACGCTCGACCTGACCTCGAACCTTGCGCACGTTGGAAACAACACCTCCCAGGACCAAGAAAACATTTACTTCCATTAGGCCAGCGCCTCCGACACACTCGGCCAGTGTCACGTCGGACCACAATTACAACATCTCTCGATGCACCATCACTGCAATTCCTCGAACTGCAACACGGCACGCCAAGTGCCGCAACATGAGCCATAATCGACAACCACCAACGCTCATCCTCGAGTCCTGAAACCACCGCGAAACCTTCTCATCTCAAACCAAATTCAGGGCGAATACAATCCATTCGCACGCAAGAGCACATGAGCAAGAACTTACAGGGACGCCTCCACCCAATCCTACCTCGAAATCCATAATACAATCGGGATCGACACGTCATTCCTGACGCCACAGAGCACGACGAGGACATCAGACTCGAAAATCAGCAACTCACCGAGAAGGTCCTCCGCTCACCCAAGCGCACCTCTCGATCAGAACACCCACTCTGCCACCTTAAACCACAATCTTAACACATCAGGGGCTGGATAAACATCAAGCTGGAGTGGCAAAACTCAACAACAACTCCCTCAGAGCACGCCCACGGCCACTTTAACCACAAACAATGCTCGCCAGCCACCTGACCTCGCTGCAGAATCCTTGAACACAGCACCGTAGCAGCGCACCTACCGGCAACCTAACGCAGCACAACCGGAGTCACAACCCATCGGGAAGAAATCTCTCTATCACCTCCCTTAGGCCCCACATCGGCACAAAGGCCGCGAACAACAACCGCCTTCACAGCGCCGCGTAACGCACTCAAGCTCTCAAGTGAGAAATAAAGCAGAAAACATGCACAAAACCCTATGCCAGCTTCCGACTGTACTGGATCTTATGGACTCTGATCACTGCAATATCTCGAATTCCTATGTACGTCCACAACCACGCTCTGATACCATCTGTAACGACCCAAGATCCGGATACCGGGAAGAACCCGATACCATTCGAATCCTGACCTGCCGCCCACGAACCGGGAGGGCTCAGAAGGGCTAAAAGGAGTGTGGAGGTACAAAGAAATAGGAAATAAAATAAAATAATTCAACAATTAACAGAAATAAATAAACAACTACAACAACATAGTCCAGTCCAACAGAAAGTATAATATAAGGCAGGAAACATACTCAACACCGAGTGAACACTCGGCCCAGGAAACTGACAACTAAGAACCTCCGAACAGCACCATCGAACCCCGAGGAAGAATCGCCGCACCTAAAAAGCAGGACTGAGCCTCCTGTCACTGGATCAGTAGGGATCCCACGGGACCCCAACCGAGAACAACGGCGATAGCGGAAAGGAAACCAGCTACAGCTACAGCAAGAACAACGAACCGGTGGCCGGTCAAAACTCGGTACTATAGCTACTCCTACTATACCAGAGAAACACGCCCCGATCTCCCAGTCGGGGGACTACCGAACTAACGGAAGAATCTCTGGCTACGCCGCCAGAAGAAACGATCACGACCTCGCAGTCGTGGACCTAACACCGTCTAGGGAAAAACTCTCGGTGACGCTCACCGGAAACCCTATACCTCTACCTCGGGAACACACCCTGAAACTGTCGGGGGAACCATGTCTCGCATACGGGAAATGGAACCCGAAAACAGGAGAGTCACGTCTCACGTGACAGGAGTACATGCCCACCAGAAGTAAGGTCGGATGCGTCCACTGACGACTTAGACCGTGCCTCAGGTGTCCCCCTTGACCCCTGGTGGAACGGGGACACCGTACTAGTAACCACAGAACAAGAACTAGTTGGGGTCGCGCTTGTCAACGCGGGTCCAACTGTCTCCAACCACGTGTGCACACACAGACCATGCGTCCTAGGTCTGTCCCACTGACTGATTTTTCCCTCAGCCGGACTCTGGCTGCAAGATGTGGGGCCCGACGGTAACCAGCCTAAAAATCGTCTCTCTGGGGTAGTCTTGCCACCACTCCCTGGTGGGACCACTCGCGTGTCGGAAGGTTACAACTAGTGGGGAGTCACTGATGTGACCACTCTCCGATGAGAAACTCCGAGAAATACGCACGCACCCTGCGCTAAAGTCGAGAAGAACCAAGTGGCGCCGAGCCACTAGATTCTGGACAGTCCTCTAGACTCACTAAATCCAACGGTCCTTGAGTCACAAGACTCGAGGTCAATACCGTTGTACGCAACGGCACAATGCCGTTAATCTAGCCTAATCCCTAGGTCTAAAACCACGGTAGCACGAATACCAATGCATCTCATGAGCCGTCGAGACCATCCCCTCAAAAGGGAACTCAAGAGACCTCCAGCCCCAAGCTGGGTGACTGAGCTCACAGTCCAACACCACACACATGGCTCACGCGGAAAGCACAGAAGCACGATTCCCAAGGCCACTCACAAGCCGCCACGCCGATTCCCCATCCAAGGGAAAAGTGGGAAACCTCCAGTCCCAGGCTGGGCAACTGGACTTGCAGTCCATGACCTTACGCATGGCCCGCTCAGAAACTGCTTTTCGGAAGAACTCACAATGTGCGGGTAAGCCCCACCGCACTCATGCCGATACACGGCGACCCAATCAAGCATAACACAAAGCCCGAAACACACACACAGGGTCACCGGACCCCTGAACACACTGGCACACTAATCGAGGTAACACGGGACCTCCAGACACCCCAGAAACACGGACACGGAACTCAAGGGATGTCCGGGACACTCACGAGGCCGATGGTCGACTACTGGGTCACAACCGGGTTGACCGGGGGTCTACATAACACAACCGGAGTACAAGAGGATTGCCCGGACCGTTAGACCCACGGGAACACTAATCGAGGTAAAGCGATATCTCCGGATACCCAAAAATATGGTCACGGTACTCATAGGGTGTCCGAGACACTCACGGGGCCATAGGTCGGCCATTGGGTCTCAACCGGACCGACCAGAGCCCAAAATGAGCCAAGATCCTGCATTTCGGTCGACTTGCCCTTTTGGGTCGGTCGACCTGGCCAGTTCAGTCAACCTGCCCAGATGGGTCGGTCGACCGAACTGGGCAGAATGCCCATTTGAGCCGCGCCCGAACGGTCGACCGAACCGCCCGCGGCGGTCGACCGGTTACGGCGGAAAACCGGCCGAGCTCAACCCAAGAGCCCGGTTCCACTCCCCATTTGATCCTGATCGAAGGGGAAAACATAGGGGACCATCCCCTTGGCCCAAAACCCAAAAAATGGGAGGAATAAATGGAGAAAACGGCGCTCGATCAGACGAATCCGCCGCACGCCCTAAAAACATAATTTTAACCCCCAACGGCAATAAACCCACACTCGGCTCACCACGGGCTTCTAAACTCGCGAGAAATGAAATACACGAGCTGAGGGTCGATCTCCCTACCTCCACCGACTATTTGACACGCCGTGGACGCCGATCTACTAAGAAAACGCCGTTAAAGCTCCGCCGGCTCGCGATCCCACGAACCGCCTCCACCATCGCGATCCTCGCCGCTCCACGCCCCACGATCCTTGCTGCCTCGCCCCTGTCCACCTCCGTCGGCCGCCGGAGAAGAGAGGGAGAGAGGAGAGAGTGTGAGAAGAGAGAGGGAGAGAGTGAGAAATGAGAGATGGGGAGAGAGAGAAAATGAGGTTAGTATATATAGAAAAACCCCAAAATTCCCAAAATTCAGAAAAATACTAAAAATTACCTCCGCGATCCTCGGGAGGAGTACATCGCGTCGGTACTGTCCCGGAGTCGGAGAACGCCACGGTTCGCCTGCATAGAGTTCCGAAGGCACATCAGAGAAAAACACTTATAAAGCACAAAAGACACTCCGAGACCCACGAAAATGATCCGAAAAGTATCCAAAAAAATCCGGGGCATTACATGAAGACATGATGAACTTCCTCCTGTTCAACCTTCATACACTATTTATATGTAAATGGGATGAAAGGAATGGAATATAGTCAATGGATTAGCAGAGAAATACACTGCTAGGCAATTTTACAAATTTGAATCTAACTATAACACTAGCATAAGGTCTTGCTACAAGACTAGTAATCTAGTAAACCCACAAAATCATCAATTGCCTATGTCAATAACACTGGCAGAAATAAATAATAAAGAAAACCCAAGGACATAGATCATCCAGCATGGAAAAAAAAAGGGAAAATCGATCTATCCACATATGGAAGTCATATACAAACATATCTTATACAAGGGGCCGGGTAAAAGGGGTGGAAAGAATGTCATCACATATCAACTGAGAAACCAGATTGAGGTAGAAGCGGTAGAAGGGCAGACCAGTGAATGAGTGGCTCATTTGATGCCATCGATGATGCAATCGATGCCATCAAAGTCACAAGTGACGGAGCTCGTACAGAGGAAGGAAGCCACATAATGTTGTCTCTGCGGATGCTTGCGACCATTGCTTGCCTTCTTGTAGACACAAGGAACCCTGTATTTACGGAGGGATGGAGTGGCAGACCTACAACATCGAGGGGATGGGCCTTTGCAGAAAGAGACAATTCCTGAAGGAAGACAGTGGGGAGGGGAAAAAGGCGATCATCGGAGCATGGCTTGGCATCATCGCATCTCATTGGGGCCAGAAGAACAACAACCCTAGTTATAGTTGCTTAGCAGAGGCCGACGTGTAGTAGTCATCACGTCTCCTCGCTTGCAGCACACATTAACTCTAGCCATTGGGCATGAGAGGGAGCAAGCCATGGGAGGCACCCATGAAGGGGAAAAGGAAAATTTTTAAATTGACACTTCCTGCCCCTCTCGCAATGGCCCTTAACCCCACTCAGTTGTCGTATTCGACCTCCGGGTTTGAATTAGTTGTTCGCATGAATAAGCCCCAATCCAGGTTATAAAGCAGATTTTCCTAACCGCGTTCACCAAGATAAAGCAGCCTTTTCGCTCCCTAACCAGTTATCAAAGGTGGCCTCAGCATTTATAGCCACCATCCCCGATGCCCCCCGTGTCATTCCTTCTAAACATTTCTATATGTTTCCTCATAAATGCAAGAAAAATGAACTAAGAGACTAATTGATAGGGAACTAGTGTCATCCCAGAATGACTAGCTATTAAGGAGGCCTATACTCCTTAATATTAGATCTCTACCCCTAGTTTATATCCCATATTGAATTAAATTGAGTGCTGATCTCTCACATTGACCATAATGTCCAGATTTTATGCCGCGATAGCAAATTGTAATAAGAATCATTATATTTTGATTTGGTAGGTCCGTTAGAGGGGCGGAGGGTGTTGTGGAAGGCCTCTGGTGCTTTGGGTGAAATTAGATGATCGATCTGGTTCAGGGTAAAAAATATTACAAATTGGGATAGAAGTTGAAATGGAAAAAATGTAAATAGCATTTTAGACATAGTTTGATCACCCATTTGATGACTGGAATGATGGTTTCATGGTTGGTCAACTGAACCTCCTCTGGTTGAACCCTTGCATCGGTGATCTCGCTACAGATGTGGCAGAAGCGGTCATAGCATGGCCCGAGCTAGTCGAAGTCGATTGCATTGGGAATCTACATGCCCCCCCGCAATTTCTCCCATGCTATTTTCGCAGTCCCTCTCTGACAGAGGGATAGACAAGTGGAGAGATATCCTCGGGAGTTAATTTATCTCATAATTTAGTCCCATTTATTTTGGTAGATAATGAGTTAAATTGGGAGATAAATTGTTTCACCAATTTTACTGGGTCAATTTAACTGGGATACACGAGGGTTATCTCTCATTGTAATCGGATTAATTTTATTATCTTATCAAACTAAAAAATATATAAAATGTGATTTATCTCCGAAATAAATAGGGGATATCCCCTATCAAAGAGGGGCGCAAGGTGATTCTGCAGGGGCTCCTTTCAGTGGATCCCGTGAATCCCAGGGATCGGATGATGCTGGTTACTCTCTGGCTGGCTCGGTTCCCAACGGCCCTCTCCCTAGTTTTGGCCCTCAGCACAGGTAGCCCTTCTGCTAATTCGACGAGACCCTGCTTGCTGGAGGGTGGCCATCGATCTACAAATGATTTACCAGACAAGCCTCCCTTCTCTCGACCCAACAATGAGGAGCTAGAATATTTAATTTTTGATGCCTTGGTGCCTCATAAGACTTTTGCTGGGTAGACTAAATTGGCTCATGTAGGTAGTCATCTCTCTGTTTTTTATTTCACATCAGTCCTTGTGCTCTCAAATCAAGAAGCAAATGAATGTCTCCCTACTGAATTTTTGCACATTGATAAACCTAGTACAAAAGAGGAGGAGGATGAGTGTGAAAGTCAATAGGTTGGGTCACTGGGTCAACAATTCTATCAACCAACGGAACTTTAAAAACATGAGGATGAATTATGTGAATAAATACTCACTCAATGAAAAAAGCAGGATCAAAGTTATATCGAGGGTGAGTGGTTCTCATTATTATTATTATTATTATTATTATTATTATTATTATTTACTTATTTGCCGGAGATAAGGTGAGATGTCCCACTCTTCGGTGACTATTTGCGTACTTCTTTTAGTAGTATTAAATATGTCCACTTTTCTTTATAATGATATAATGTGTCAAGCAAAGCGGAGGGTTCCATTTTCAAAGTTTCTTCGACTCTCAAGTAATCTTTTTAGTGACTTATTAGTCTATGCCAACGAGAGCCCATGATAATGCGGCAGAGGTCTCAAATAAACCCCAGGCTAAAGGAGCTTCAAGAATGTCTATTGCGTTAATCTCACAGCGATGACCGTATCGCCGTCTTCTAAGTGTGTGTGTGTGTGAGTGAGAGAGAGAGAGAGAGTGCTCAGGTTCCTCTGGCCCAGATCCATACCCCCAAAAGACCCCTCTTTTCTCATCCGCATCCTGCAGCGCTGCTGACCCATGATCCGCAAGTCCGGCCACAAGCGCCACCAGCCGCTGCTGTGGCGGCGCTGCCGGAGCATCCGCTCCCTGCGGCAGGCCCACGCTCGCATGGTCGTCGCGGGGTTCGAATCCGACCCGGCAGCCGTGAGGGAGCTCGTCTACTGCTCTGCGGTTCTGGTACCGGGCGCCATCGCCTATGCACAACAGCTGTTTGACCAAATTCTTCACCCGGACCAATTCACTTGGAACACCCTCATACGGGGATCCGCACACGGGCCCCGCCCCTCCGACGCCGTCTCCCTCTTCGCCCGCATGGAGCGGCGCGGCAACTGCGGATGCGTCCGGCCCAACAAGTACACGTTCCCCTTCTTACTCAAGGCCTGCGTCAGGCTCTGGTCATCGTCACTGGGCAGCCAGCTGCACGTCAAGATCACCAAGTTTGGCCTTGAGTCTGATGGGTTTGTCAGGAATGCGCTCATAAACTTTCATGCCAATTGCGGGGACCTGGTGGCAGCGAACATGCTTTTCGATGAGTCAGCGAGGGAAGACGTGGTTGCGTGGTCGGCAATGGTTGCCGGTTATGCGAGAAGAGGTAACCTGGGTGTCGCTAGGTCGCTGTTCGACCAGATGCGGTCTAAGGACTTGATATCATGGAATGTGATGATCACGGGGTATGCTAGGAGCGGTGAAATGGACAAGGCAAGGGAGCTGTTTGACCTTGTTCCGCAGAGAGATGTTGTCTCCTGGAATGCTATGATTGCCGGGTATGTGGAATGCCGGTCATATGAGAAAGCAATGGATGTTTTTGAGGAGATGATGCAAGCCGGCGAACGGCCGGACGAGGTCACAATGTTGAGCTTGTTGTCTGCCTGTGCAGAAATGGGTGTTCTGGAAATTGGTGTACGAATACACAGCTCACTTTTGGAGATGATAAACTCACGGCATGTTCGGTTCACTGTCACCCTTGGCAATGCTCTCATAGACATGTATGCAAAGTGTGGAAGTATCGAGAGAGCTCTCAAGGTGTTCAGGGGGATGAGAGAGACGGATATCTCAACTTGGAATTCAGTCATTGGGGGACTGGCTTTCCATGGGAATGTGGAAGAATCTCTTCAAGTGTTCGCAGACATGCGGAGACAGAAAGTGAGACCAGATGAGGTGACCTTTGTTAGTGTTTTAATTGCATGTAGTCATGGAGGATTGGTTGAAGAAGGGCGGAGATACTTCTCACTCATGAGAGAAGAGTATGCAATCGAGCCCAACATCAAGCATTTTGGGTGCATGGTGGACATTCTTGGCCGTGCCGGGCTGTTGGATGAAGCATTCGACTTTGTGCAAGGGATGGGGATTGAACCCAATCCCATTGTGTGGAGGACACTGCTCGGAGCATGTCGGCTCCATGGGAATGTGCAGCTGGCAGAATTTGCTAATGAGCAGCTTCTTAAGATGAATGAGGATGATAGTGGGGATTACATCTTGCTTTCCAACACTTTTGCAGCCATGGGCGAGTGGGATGAGGCGCAAAAGGTTAGGAAGTTGATGGACGATAGGGGAGTCCCCAAGGAGGCTGGTCGTAGTCTGGTTGAGGCAAATAATAAAGAGCTCGCACACTTCTTATTTGATAGGGGGCCTCCTCTTTCTATGAGAGGTAGTGCCATCTGATCCTCCATTTGATAGATTGCATTATTCTCTCTCTCACATGGAGAAGATCCCGAGGCATGAATTCTGGCAATTGAGCAAAGCTGAAACTTTGAAGCTCTCTGAAGAAAGAAAGAAGAGCCACTCATGTGGAATGGCCTTGTTTTTTTTTTTTTTGCTGCCTAGACACCAATTTATCTGATGATAAAACACCCTTATGCAGGGAATGTGGTTCAAGGAGAGATGCATAGAGGTAAAACAGGGCAAGTTTCTCCTGGTTCATTACAAGGAAGTGCTGTAATTTAAACATACGAAATGGGTGGAAAATTTTTTCGTGATTATTTATTTGGGCAGCTGAATTCAACAGGCAAAACATGCAATGTGCTGGAGCATCCTAGGATGATCAGAGGGGAAAGAAGAAAAGGTTTGCCAAAGCCTTTTCACTGCATGGTCCATTTTCCATGGCTACATGGAAGAGGCTATCCATTTTCACAGGTGTGTGGAGCCAGACCTTGAGCACAATGAATTCAATTGTGTAAGTTACATCATTATCGTGGAACAGTGGATTGTTGATTTTATACTTATTTCAGATGATAGATTATATAAGATTGAGCCTAACAATGAGCAGAATGAGTTTTAATGGATGAACTCTCCTTGCCTTCAAGTACCTGTTTCTGAAAAAGCAAGAAGACATGCTTCAGTGATGGGGAAGTTGATGGATAGGTAAGAATGACATTCATCGTCTGTACAAAGTTGATGGCAAGTTGGTCTCAAATCGTCATTATGTGATGGGATTCTTAATCCTGACAGAACATGCAGAACATGAGCAGCCTTCTCAAAATACATAGCCTTGATAACAAAGAGGTTTGCACAATCGTGTTCCGTACAAAGCTGATGCTACAAGGTTGGGGAAGAGGGAGCTTCCTGAATGTGGAACATGGCTGGTCGCTAGAAGCAGCGAGAGGGGCAGGCACCTTGTACATTCTCCAGCTCTAGAAGAGATTCTTGGCATAAAACCCAAACAATTACACTTTTATGTAGACACATTTGAGAAACGGAGGCATAAGTACTTGTTGAACATACGTCTTTTGAGGATGTGCTTGGCGCTACTTTTATTTGAAAATTACCTTTTAAGGTTTGTAAATTATTTTTTTGAATCAAAATAATTTCGAAGTTAGAAGGTCATTGGATCCAAATAGCCCAAAAATGAATTCTCTATTTAGAGAACTTTCGATTACAAGCCAAAAGAAAAGAACTTAAATATTAAGTGATGGGCTTCTATGATCCCATGTTCTTTTTCCAAATGCTTAGTGCACTTGGGGTCATTACACATCTCGGGTGTGCACTAGTTTTATTTTTTTATTTTTTAAAAAATTTTGTGACGTGGAGTCTAAGTAATTATAATTTGTGGTGCAAGTCACACCTTCATCCGATGACTCAAAAAATTAAAAATAAAAGGGATTGATTAAAAAAAAGTCTAACACTATTTATTTGATTTGAGTTTTTTGGACTGTCGAGGAGGGATATGTGATTTATACCATAATTTAGGGTCAGTTAAGTAACATGTCACAATTATTTTTTTTTAAAAATAAACCTAGTGTATACTCGGGACATGTAATAACTCCCAAGTGTGCACTAAGTATTCTTCTTCTTTCTCATATAAAATGTCAAAAGCATGACGAAGGCTAAGAAATTCTTACATTTGGATAAGATTTGACGTACCGATCCGATACGCTGTGTAATGTACGTATCGAATCGTACAAGTCGAACACCGATATGATCGGCGTGTGATATGTAATTGCTACGGTACTTATATCTATTTAACTATTATATGTTTTATTTGACATTTGATTGGTGTTAATAGTTTAGTTGGCAAGGGATGCGTTTTCTAATGATGGATCTCAAGTTCGAAACACGGGTGAAGTGTTTTTTAATTTTTTTAAATTTTCACACTTCTTAAGAAAAAAAGGTCAATAAAAGAAGTAGATCGTAAAATTCAAACCGTGAATCTCATAATTACATGCGACACTCTCTGACCAACTAACTTACATAAAAATTTAATGTATATTTTATTATAATAAATATTTATTATATACTTGACACGTTACAGCGCCGTCAAACCTTACACTTGGAGGCTGTTGGACACTCCAAGGGTGCGATTTGACACTAGTTTTGAATTAGAAACTAATTTTATCTAATGCATGTAAAGTGAATACCTCTTCTTGGGTTGGATATTTCTAACTCATCGATCGATTGAGGAATGTTAGATCCATACACGCTTCTAAGTTAATCTACTTTTAACATTCTAAAAAATTCTTGTTTTTATCAAAACATTCTCAAAAGCTCAATTTTAAAGGCTTAGTGGGGTCAACCAATGTGTTTAAATAGGAGACAATGAGTTCTCATGATCATATGTTTCCTTCTAGCCTAAATGCCAAATTCATGATGGAATGTAAAACTCTCTGACATATCCTAAAATTTAACTCGAGAAATTAGCGTTTTTCAAAGAATAGATGGTTGAGTTGCAAAGGAAAACAATATTGACAAGATAAGTGGTATATAACCTCTTATTAATGTTAGAATGAAGAGACATAAGTCACTTGACCTATTACAAAGAAAGTAAAGATGCATAATAGGGAGAGGAAGTCTGCAAAAAATCAATTAAAACAATTTGAACATGAACGAACATATCCAACAAGAGTATTTGTTAAATGATATGATCATCACTTTTATGAATTAATGTCCTAGAAAAAGGAAGATCAAGAAAAGTTGAATAGAGATAATGAAAATAGATATAAAACTTTACATGTCAAACCAAAAAATGATATGATAGAATGAAATGGTAAGATGAGATTTATCTTTGACACCCTCCCAAGTAACTAACGTTTGATGGATGATAGTGATGAAAACGGAGATGAAATGATACACTATTCTTGTCCAATATAATAAGCAAATGTCTACAAGGGGTATGCACTTCGATATTTATAAGGGATTTTTACATATATATCACGATAAAATTTTGTTTTGTCAAATATACTCTTCATCTGAGTATATTGTCATGAATATCCTCCATTTAGATAAAAATGTTACGATTATATCTCTTTAATTTATTACCATCGACGGAAGATAATATTCCGTAAAATATGTCATCTAAGGTCATTAAATCTAAGGTATATTTGACAAAATCAAATTTTATAAGGATATATATATATATATATATCTTACTCTTTAACTCATATTTAACTTAGGTTAAACACACGAGAGTTACGGCGATGACATAATGATGACATTACTCATATTTCGATGATATTCATGGTAATATGTTCTGATGAAGGGTATATTTGATAAAATTAAACTTTGCAAAGGTATATATGCAAAAATCTCAATTTATAATTGTCATGCTACATAGTATTAAGTTATTTTCACAAACCTCATATCATTCTAGTTTAGAAACATAAAAACATACAAAGATATATAAATCCAAGCAAATCATTTTCATGTTATAACATCATATTGTCTTCAAATATATCACATAGAATTTGATAAGAAAGCACCACTGCTAGTAGACCACCGTTCAAGAAGTTTTACCTCTCAAACCTTTATTGAAAGCTTAAACTCATTATAAGCATCTAAATTAATGTACCATGTAAGCCCTTAAAAAAGGAAACGCTAGAAAAAAAGAGATTATTCCATCTCTTAATGTTGTAAGGAAGATAGACTCTTACGTCATAGTAACAATGTTTCATCGTATTGATGCATTTAATACTAATTTGATGCACGTATTAAGACAAGCATTGCTACTAGGATATGTGTCGATCACTTACCCTCAACGACTCTATGCCCTATAATGAACGTAGAAGTCCAACAAAATGACTAAGCTACCAAAACAGCCTGCGAATATAGTTGTGTCAATGGACCGAAAGAAAGAAAACCTTAGTGGAGATCGCGGGGTCGGACTGTAATGCCTCGGATTTTTCGGATCCTTTTTCGTGGGTCCCGGATCTGGTTTCTCGGAACGTCTGACTCCGTTGTGTCCGAAATTTCGTTTCGGACATCTTTCGTGTTCGGATCGGCACGATCCGGAGTCGTTTCGGAGGTCCGGAGGCGTTCCGCGACTTTTTCCGCGTGTGTTTTCCGATTCCCGGCGTGGGTTTCGACTTTCCCTTCGGAACCTCGTTGCGGGTGAACTGGGCCGTTCACCTAGGCGAGTGTGGTACCATTACGATCGGTGCGTTCCGAGGATCGCGAGGGTGTGATTTTCTATTTTTCAGAATTTTTCCGATTTTCCGGATTTTCCTATATTAACCCCCCACCCTCTCTCTCCCCTCTCATTTCTCTCTTCTCTCCCTCTCTCTTCTCACGCTCTCTCCTCTCTCCCTCTCTCTCCGGCGGCCGACGGGGCGGAGTACGGGCGAGGCGGGGACGGCGCGGGTGAGGATGGATGAGGATCGAGGCTGTGGAGGCGTGGTGAAGCTCGGCCGTGGGTTCGTGGAACGGCGAGGCTTCAACGGCGTTTTCTTCGTGGATCGGCATCCACGGTGCGTGAAATCTTCGGTGGAGGTAGGGTGATGGACCCCCAGCTCGTGCGCTTCAATTCCCGTGAGTTTGGTAGGCCATGGTGAGCCGAGCGGGTCGTTTGGGGCGTTTTGGGGAAAATCATGATTTGGGGAGTGATCGCCCGATCTAGCGATTCGTTGCGTTTTAGGCCGATCCGAGGCCATAGATGCATGCTAGGGGTTGTTGGGGAGCTTCCCCTATGTTTTCCCCTTCATCCGTGGATGATTGGGGCGTGGCGTGGATTTTTGGGCGTTTTCCCGCCGTTCCCGGTTTTCCGAAATGGTCGCGGTCCACCAGAAACCGCTACCATCTGGTCGCGGTCCTGGGAGAACCGCTTTCACCCTTGTGTTTGGGTCGGAAGGCCTTCGAGCGTCGCGGTCGTGCGATAGACCGCTTTGGCCTAGTCACGGTCATGGGATGACCGCTACTGCCTCGTCGCGGTCCTCGGGCGACCGCTACCATCGGGGTTGCGTCTGGCTGGTCGCGGTCGCGAGATGACCGTGACAGCATGATCGCGGTCACCGGTCGACCGCTACCATCTGGTCGCGGTCACCAGGTGACCACTACCATGTTCTGGTTCCTGTTTGCACTATTTTGACCCCCGGTCGACCCGGTTGTGACCCAGTGGTTGACTTTAGGTCTCGTGAGTGTCTCGGACACCCCGTGGAGTTCCGTGACCGTGTCTTTGGGTGTCCAGAGGTCCCACTTATCTCGTCTTGCGTGCCCAAGAGCTTAAGGGTCCGGGTGACCTTTTAGCGTCCCGATTGTGTTGTGTTGGTCTTCGGTCGACTCGGTTGGGACCCAGTGGTCGACCTCCGGCCTTGTGAGTGTCCTGGACACCCCATGGGTTCTGTGTCCATATTTTTGGGGTGTCGGGAGGGACCGTGTTACCTCGATTAGCTTGCCTGTAGGTGTGGTGGGTCCGGGTGACCCCAAGTGTTCCGGGCTTTCGTGTTACGCATGATCGAGTCACCGTGTGTCGGTGTGTGTGCGGTGGGGTCTCCCCCGCATATCGTGGGTTCCTTTGGAAGGCGATTCCCGTGTGGGCCATGTGTTTGGCCTTGGACTGCGAGTCCAGTTATCCGGCCTGGGGCTGGAGATTTCCCGCTTGCTACAAGATGGGAAATCGTCGTGGTGGCTTGTGTGCTGCCCAGGGAATCGCGCTTCTGTGTTTTCCGTGTGGCCCGTGTGGGTGGCCTTGGTCCCTTGCGTTCCCTTCCCGAGGGAGTGGTCTTGGCGACTCGTGTGTTGTCTCGGTACTCGTGCTACCGTGGTTTTAGACCTAGAGATTGGACTAGATTGACGGCCTTGTGCTGTTACGTACAACGATCTTGACCCCGAGTCTTGTGACTCAAGGACCGTTGGCTGTAGTGTGTCTAGAGGACTGTCCAGAGTCTAGTGGCTTAAGCGCCACTTGAGTTTTCTCGACTCTAGCGCACGGTGCGTGCGTGGCCGTGGACTGTGAGTCCCGTTTCTTCTCCGACTGTGGTCACCGTGCGACGGGACCGGTACGTGGGGTGGTCCCCGTACGTCGTCGGATTCGGACGTTATTTTCCGTTGAGTTGAGAGTCTACTCCTTCAGTGACCCTCCACTTGTCGTAGCCTATCAGTACGCGTGTGCTGATCGCACCAGGGAGTGGTGTACGGGCTTATCCTGAGGACGGTTTTAGACTGGTTACCGTCGGGCCCCTCGTCAAATCAGAGTCCAGTGCCAGGGGAAAACCAGTCAGAGGGTCAGACCTAGGACGCGTGGTCTGTATGTGCACACGTGGTTGGGGACAGTGGACGCACGTCGACGGGCGTGACCCCAGCTAGTCACTTGTTTGTGGTTACTTGTACGGTGTTCGCGCCTCGGGTAGGACCTACCACGTCAGGCGGTTCACCTGCGGCGCGGTGTAAGACATCAGGGGACGCTACCGGCTGTGCTTCTAGTGGGTGGTACTCCTGTCGAGTTGGGAGTGACAGACTGTCAGTTTCCGTAACTTTGACCTTTGGGTTTTCAGTCGTGTCGACCATTGAGTTTTCTGTTGTTTCGCCGTGGCGCGTGTGTTGGTTTTCGCGCCGTGAGACTAGTGCTAGTGGCTTTACCGAGGTTGCACCTTGGACAGCGTGTCCAGGTCGGCCGTGTCCGGGGGACATGCCTCTACGGCATGGTTGCCGTGGGTTTTTACTTCGGCAGGTGGTGCTAGCGTGGTTCGATAGCTTCGACTGCGTGATCGAGGTGTGCCTTCTGGTACAGTAGGAGTAGCTGTAGTGCCGAGTTTTGACCGGCCACCGGTTTGCTGTTCCTGCTGTAGTTGTAGCTTCCTTTCCGCTACCGCCGTTGTTTCGAGTTGGGGTTCCGCAGGATCCCTGCTGAGTCTCTGTTTTGGAGACTCATTCCCTACTTTTCAGGTGTGGCAGTTCTTCCTCGAGGTTCGAGGGTGCGGAGCGGAGGTTCTCTGTTGCCAGCTTGCCGGGCCGAGTGTTCACTTGGCATGTGGTACGCTTTGCTGCTTTAGACTGTACTTTCTGTTGGACTGGACTCTGTTGTAGCTGTTGTTGTTCTTTCTTTCAGCTTGTTGTTGTTGAGTTGTCCTGCTTTATTTCCTATTTCTTTGTGCCTCCACACTCCTTTTAGCCCTTCCGAGCCCTCCCGGCTCGTGGGCGGCGGTTCGAGTCTCGGATTCTCGGGCCTTCCCGGTAATCGGATTCTCGGGTCGTTACAGCTGGTATCAGAGCGGTGGTTGTGGACGTACATAGGAATTCGAGATATTGCAGTGATCAGAGTCCATAAGGTCCAGTACAGTCGGCAGCTGGCTTAGGGTTTTGTGTTCGCTTTCCGCCTAGTTTCTCGCTTGAGAGCTTGAGTGCGCTGTGCGGCGCTGTGAAGGTGGTTGCTGTCCGCGACTTTCGTGCCAGCGTGGGGTCTAAAGATCGAGGTTGAGAGCCTTCTCCCTCATCGGTGGTGGCCCTGGTTGTGCTGCGTTGGGCAGAGGTTGTTGGCAGGCGTGAGCTCGTGGTGCTGCGTTCGAGGAACCTGCAGCGTGGTCAGGTGGCAGAGCGGGTGTTCTGATCGAGAAGTGTGCTCCGGTGAGCGGAATGTCTTCTCGGTGAGCTGCTGATTTATCGAGCCTGATGTCCTTGTCGTGCTCGGTGGCGTCAGAAATGACGTGTCGGTCCCGATTGTTTTATGGATTTCGAGGCAGGATTGGGCTGTGGTGTCCCAGTAAGTCTTGCTCCTGCGCTCTTGTGTGCGATTGGGTTGTGTTCGCCCTGGAGTTGGCTTGAGATGTGAAGGCTCCGCGGTGAGTTTCGGGACTCGAGGATGAGCATCGGCGGTTGTTGTTATGGCTCGTGTTGCGGCTCTTGGCATGCCGTGTTGCAGTTCGAGGAATTGCAGCGGTGGTGCATCGAGAGATGCTGTGATTGTGGTTCGACGTGACACTCGTCGAGTGTGTCGGAGGCGCTGATCTGATGGAAGCGATGGTTTTCCTTGGTGCTGTATGGTGCTGTTTCCGGCATGCGCGAGGTTTGAGGTCAGGTCGAGCGTGGAGTTCTTCCGTTGGTCGAAAGTGCGCTGGTTTCTCCTTTGGTTGGAGAGATTGCGTTCGGCTAAGGATCGTCGTCTTGCATTGTGTGTTCGGATTGGTTGGCCTTGTGTGCCATGAAGTCCGTGCGAGACGTGCTCCTTGTCTTGGCAGGATGGAGTGTTGGGGAAAAGTGCTGGCTAGTGCGCCGCATGAGTACCCTGTTCCTGTGTTGGAAGCCGTGTCAGGTGTCGGTGTTGGACCTGGATGAGGTTGTTGAGGATGTCGCCTGACGATGGTTGAGGACGTGATGGTCAGAGTCGGTGGCTTGGTGCCGACTTGTGTTCCCAGTCATGTCCTTGGATGAGATCGTTTTTGGGGAAGTGGTCTCTGGCAGGCTATGGGTCCCGGTTGACGGCTACGAGTGGCTGGTGAGCCTAACCGTGTGACCGACCACAGCAGTGTCTGTTGGTTCTACGGTCTTGTCGGATTGCGACGGTGAGATGTTTGTTGCTTTGGGGACCCGTGAGCACTGTTCAGGTGGTGTCCCGTGGCTCTGTGGTAAGGGAGGAATCGGGATTGGCAGGTGTCCACTTGGATTGATCGAAGGATTTGATGAGACCAGATGGATGAGTGACGCCTGTGGACGGAGGCCTTTTGTGAGATGGGCGTCGGAGGATGGTCCTTGATAGGACGTTGGTGTCGCAATTGTTATCCCTGGTTTGGTGACCAGCGTGGGATGGTTCCCCGTAAGTCTGAGTCCAGTGAGGTGATGACTGAAGACACCGGGATCCATCATTCGGTTTCGTTGTGCTCCCCGAGAGGGTCGAGTTGGAGCGATGTTCGCGCTCGGATGGGGAGTCCGAGAGGAGTGCAGCTCGAGATGCGGCATCAGTCTGTGTGTGAGTCGACGGATGGCTTGCCGAGGTTTGGAATGTTTCCTTTGGACCCGGTCGAGGACCTGGAAAGAAGGAAGAAGCTGAGCAAGCGGAGGTTTCCCGTTGACGAGCAGTTGGTGACCAGTGGATGGTCTTTTCAGAGACAGAAGATGCTGGTTGTTGGGGCTCGAGCGTGGCGAGAGTCGTGTGCCAGCGAGACCTTTGGTGGTCGTTTCTGTGATGTGCCTTTCCGGATGGGATCTGGACTTTGTCGAAGTTTGTCTTCTGACCAGAGTTGGCACAGTGTTATGTCCGGCTTTCGGCTTGCCATGTGTGAGGTGTTTCTTGGTGCTGAGCCGATGTTCTGGTTGTGGTCTGCGGAGAGGACTGCTTGAGCTGGTGGAGGCTCTGTGTTGGTTGATCTCTTGAGGAGGGTGTGCGACCTGTCAGCTGGCTGCGAAGCTGATGTGCGATTTGTCTGCCGACCATTGGATGAATCGGTAGCTGTTGCTCATGTCGAGAGTTGTGATTCCTCGGTGGGCGAGATTGTGGCTGCGGTGCCATGTTGGTTCTCGCGTTGTCTGAGGTGATGTCGGACTGTGTCCTTTGGTATATGCCTGCTCTGTTGGCCAGTGTGCTCGGCGCGAGGAGCGAGGTGTTGCTTGTGATTGTGAGTCTGGCTGTGTCCCTCAGGACTGGTGTTTTCATGAGAATCAAGGTTTTCTGTGCTGGGGCTCTGACGGCGCGTCAGTTGGTTCAGTGTTCTTCCCCTGTGACTTCGTGCTTGGTCCTGAATTTCGAGGACGAAATTCCTTTAAGGGGGGAGGGCTGTAATGTCCCGGATTTTTCGGATCCTTTTTCGTGGGTCCCGGATCTGGTTTCTCGAAGCGTCTGACTCCGTTGTGTCCGAAATTTTATTTCGGACATCTTTCGTGTTCGGATCGGCGCGATCCGGAGTCGTTTCGGAGGCCCGGAGGCGTTCCATGGCTTTTTCCGCGTGTGTTTTCCGATTCCCGGTGTGGGTTTCGGCTTTCCCTTCGGAACCTCGTTGCGGGTGAACCGGGCCGTTCACCTAGGCGAGTGTGGTACCATTGCGATCGGTGCGTTCCGAGGATCGCGAGGGTGTGATTTTCTATTTTTCAGGATTTTTTCGATTTTCCGGATTTTCCTATATTAACCCCCCACCCTCTCTCTCCCCTCTCATTTCTCTCTTCTCTCCCTCTCTCTTCTCACGCTCTCTCCTCTCTCCCTCTCTCTCCGGCGGCCGACGGGGCGGAGTACGGGCGAGGCGGGGACGGCGCGGGCGAGGATGGATGAGGATCGAGGCGGTGGAGGCGTGGTGAAGCTCGGCCGTGGGTTCGTGGAATGGCGAGGCTTCAACGGCGTTTTCTTCGTGGATCGACATCCACGGTGCGTGAAATCTTCGGTGGAGGTAGGGTGATGGACCCCCAGCTCGTGCGCTTCAATTCCCGTGAGTTTGGTAGGTCATGGTGAGCCGAGCGGGTCGTTTGGGGCGTTTTGGGGAAAATCATGATTTGGGGAGTGATCGCCCGATCTAGCGATTCGTTGCGTTTTAGGCCGATCCGAGGCCATAGATGCATGCTAGGGGTTGTTGGGGAGCTTCCCCTATGTTTTTCCCTTCATCCGTGGATGATTGGGGCGTGGCGTGGATTTTTGGGCGTTTTCCCGCCGTTCCCGGTTTTCCGAAATGGTCGCGATCCACCAGAAACCGCTACCATCTGGTCGCGGTCCTGGGAGAACCGCTTTCACCCTTGTGTTTGGGTCGGAAGGCCTTCGAGCGTCGCGGTCGTGCGATAGACCGCTTTGGCCTAGTCGCGGTCGTGCGATAGACCGCTACTGCCTGGTCGCGGTCCTCGGGCGACCGCTACCATCGGGGTTGCGTCTGGCTGGTCGCGGTCGCGAGATGACCGTGACAGCATGGTCGCGGTCGCCGGTCGACCGCTACCACCTGGTCGCGGTCACCAGGTGACCACTACCATGTTCTGGTTCCTGTTTGCGCTGTTTTGACCCCCGGTCGACCCGGTTGTGACCCAGTGGTTGACTTTAGGTCTCGTGAGTGTCTCGGACACCCCGTGGAGTTCCGTGACCGTGTCTTTGGGTGTCCAGAGGTCCCACTTACCTCGTCTTGCGTGCCCAAGAGCTTAAGGGTCCAGGTGACCTTTTAGCGTCCCGATTGTGTTGTGTTGGTCTTCGGTTGACTCGGTTGGGACCCAGTGGTCGACCTCCGGCCTTGTGAGTGTCCTGGACACCCCATGGGTTCTGTGTCCATGTTTTTGGGGTGTCGGGAGGGACCGTGTTACCTCGATTAGCGTGCCTATAGGTGTGGTGGGTCCGGGTGACCCCACTTGTTCCGGGCTTTCGTGTTACGCATGATCGAGTCACCGTGTGTCGGTGTGTGTGCGGTGGGGTCTCCCCCGCATATCGTGGGTTCCTTTGGAAGGCGATTCCCATGTGGGCCATGTGTTTGGCCTTGGACTGCGAGTCCAGTTATCCGGCCTGGGGCTGGAGATTTCCCGCTTGCTACAAGATGGGAAATCGTCGTGGTGGCTTGTGTGCTGCCCTGGGAATCGTGCTTCTGTGTTTTCCGTGTGGCCCGTGTGGGTGGCCTTGGTCCCTTGAGTTCCCTTCCCGAGGGAGTGGTCTTAGCGACTCGTGTGTTGTCTCGATACTCGTGCTACCGTGATTTTAGACCTAGAGATTGGACTAGATTGACGGCCTTGTGCTGTTACGTACAACGGTCTTGACCCCGAGTCTTGTGACTCAAGGACCGTTGGTTGTAGTGTGTCTAGAGGACTGTCCAGAGTCTAGTGGCTTAAGCGCCACTTGAGTTTTCTCGACTCTAGCGCACGGTGCGTGCGTGGCCGTGGACTGTGAGTCCCTTTTCTTCTCCGATTGTGGTCACCGTGCGACGGGACCGGTACGTGGGGTGGTCCCCGTACGTCGTCGGATTCGGACGTTATTTTTCGTTGAGTTGAGAGTCTACTCCTTTAGTGACCCTCCACTAGTCGTAGCCTATCAGTACGCGTGTGCTGATCGCACCAGGGAGTGGTGTACGGGCTTACCCTGAGGACGGTTTTAGGCTGGTTACCGTCGGGCCCCTCGTCAAATCAGAGTCCAGTGCCAGGGGAAAATCAGTCAGAGGGCCAGACCTAGGACGCGTGGTCTGTGTGTGCACACGTGGTTGGGGACAGTGGACGCACGTCGACGGGCGTGACCCCAGCTAGTCACTTGTTTGTGGTTACTTGTACGGTGTTCGCGCCTCGGGTAGGACCTACCACTTCAGGCGGTTCACCTGCGGCGCGGTGTAAGATGTCAGGGGACGCTACCGGCTGTGCTTCTAGTGGGTGGTACTCATGTCGAGTTGGGAGTGACAGACTGTCAGTTTCCGTAACTTTGACCTTTGGATTTTCAGTCATGTCGACCATTGAGTTTTCGGTTGTTTCGCCGTGGCGCGTGTGTTGGTTTTCGCGCCGTGAGACTAGTGCTAGTGGCTTTACCCAGGTTGCACCTTGGACAGCGTGTCCAGGTCGGCCGTGTCTGGGGGACAGGCCTCTACGGCAAGGTTGCCGTGGGTTTTTACTTCGGTAGGTGGTGCTAGCGTGGTTCGATAGCTTCGACTGCGTGATCGAGGTGTGCCTTCTGGTACAGTAGGAGTAGCTGTAGTGCCGAGTTTTGACCGGCCACCGGTTTGCTGTTCCTGCTGTAGTTGTAGCTTCCTTTCCGCTACCGCCGTTGTTTCCGGTTGGGGTTCCGCGGGATCCCTGCTGAGTCTCTGTTTTGGAGGCTCATTCCCTGCATTTCAGGTGTGGCAGTTCTTCCTCGATGTTCGAGGGTGCGGAGCGGAGGTTCTCTGTTGCCAGCTTGCCGGGCCGAGTGTTCACTTGGCATGTGGTACGCTTTGCTGCTTTAGACTGTACTTTCTGTTGGACTGGACTCTGTTGCAGCTGTTGTTGTTCTTTCTTTCAGCTTGTTGTTGTTGAGGTGTCCTGCTTTATTTCTTATTTCTTTGTGTCTCCACACTCCTTTTAGCCCTTCCGAGCCCTCCCGGCTCGTGGGTGGCGGTTCGAGTCTCGGATTATCGGGCCTTCCCGGTAATCGGATTCTCGGGTCGTTACACGGACACTGCGCACTGAGCCCCCTTCTCCTCATGTCGCGGGAGACCCCCGCGGAACATCTGATGGGGGAGAGCTCCCGCCGGGAACTCCCCCCCCTCTCCTTCTCCTCTGTAGGAGGATCTCGCCAGGTACGTCTCTCCGTGGATCGCCCTGAGTTTTGTCAGGGGTTTTTTTCTAACCTCACCTGGATCTGTCAGGGGAGATCGGAGCTCCTCCGATCTCCTCTAGAAACCCCTCCCTCCCTGTCTCCCCTCTTCCCAGTGCCGATCTCCCGCTCTCCCTTTGCCCCCCCTCCCTCCTCTTCTCCAGCGACCCTCCACTCCCCCCTCTCTATCCCCACGCCCCCCCTCCCCTGCCCAGTCGGCCTCCGCCCCCCTCCCACCATTCCCCCGCCCTCACCGCCGGCCCTTCCCCACCCCCCCCCCCCCCACCGACGTCTCCCCCCTCCTTCTTCCGCCCCACCACCCGTTCCTCATCTCCGCCCCCCCTCTTGCGCTGCTCCCTACCCCCCCTCCTGCGCCGCACCCCTCCATTCCCCCCCCTCTCCCCTCCCTTCCCCGTCCCGGCCGACCCTCTGTCCCTCCCCCCCAGTTTTGGACCCCACTCTTAGCCACCCTGCCCCGTTCCCTCTGACCTCCTCTCACTTCCCCGCTCGATCCTTCCCCCCCACCGTCCCCGCACCCCTCTCTGTTCCCCCAATCATCGCTCCTCCTGTCTCTCCCCCACCCCCTCTTACTTCCCGTGATCGGTCTCTCTCTTGTTGACGGGCGTCTCCTCAAGCACCTGGATAAGCTCGGGTTTGTTCCGTGATGTAGGTTTCGGGCTTCCTCATTCGATCTCAAAAGGACTCAAAGATTATGCGCTTATCCCCCATGCATCCTCTGCGTTGCTAGCCTCCCGAGTTCCTTCTCTTCACCGCCATCAGACAGTGCGGTCCGGCAGCCTTACGCTCCTCGAGGAAGGTTCCCGTCACTTACAAAAGCGGCAGCCTCTTCCTCGGCGTCTTCTGGTCTCCCCTTCCTTGAGGTGTTTGTGTTCTCTACTATTCTTCTTTGTCTTCCTGTCTCTTCGTCTGGATGTCGAAGGTTAGGGCCAGTAGTGGCTGCTCTTGTTCGGCGGGTTGTCAATGTCGTATGTCTGTAACTATTATCTGTTACGAATGAATACCACATGTTTATGCTTCCAAAAAAAAGAATATAGTTGTGTCAATGGTACGCTCGTAATTTAAATATAGTTTAAGTCAACGTTCAAAAATAAAATATATGAATAAGTTGACAAATTAATATGATACGTCTCGTATCGTACGTATCGGATCGTATCGATCGGTGATCGATACGAGCGATACGTGGTACGCAATTAATACGTTACTTATATTATTTTAAATATTAAATATTTTATTATATATTAAAATTAATTAATACATAAATTAGTTAAAGACATTTCAATTTTGGGTGAAAGCTTGAGTTTGAAACTTAGCATAGGTAAATTGGTTAAAGGTGTTTCAATTTTAGGTGAAGGCTCGAGTTCAAAAATCGTAGCACAACTAGTTTTTTACTTTTGACACTAAAAAAATCGATAAAAACACAATGATCCGGTCATATTCAAACGACCTTACACTTTGACCGGTACAACTGACTTGGCAAACCCTGGATATGAATGGCTCACCGTATTATATCTTTTATGCTATATTGTTTTGAGAAGTGATTATGATAAAGAGATGCATCAACCTGTGTTGATAAGTATGTTGTTTCTTTTGTTTTTAGTGAGGAAGGGGTCATCCGTGCCCATGGGTCACTATTCTATATTATCGACAACATAACATAGAAGTTACCTTATCAATTGTGATGATGCCCATGTTTCTTTTCTAGATTACTAATTGTGATGATGCTTGTGGATGTCAAAATCCCATATTTCCATTTCAATTGTTTACATTTTCAAAGAAGTTACCTTATCAGCTTAGTTTTCTTGACACTTCATGTGTGTTGAATCCACAAAACCTACCTTATCTATTGCGATGATGCCCATGTTTCTTTTCTAGATTTCTAACTGTGATGATGCTTGTGGATGTCAAAATCCCATATTTCCATTTCAATTGTTTGCATTTTCAAAGAAGTTTTTCTTTTGTTTTTAGTGAGGAAGGGGTCATCCATGCCCATGGGTCACTATTCTATATTATCGACAACATAACGTAGAAGTTACCTTATCAATTGTGATGATGCCCATGTTTCTTTTCTAGATTTCTAGTTGTGATGATGCTTGTGGATGTCAAAATCCCATATTTCCATTTCAATTGTTTGCATTTTTAAAGAAGTTACCTTATCAGCTTAGTTTTCTTGACACTTCATGTGTGTTGAATCCACAAAACCTACCTTATCGATCAATTGCGATGATGCCCATGTTTCTTTTTTAGATTTCTAATTGTGACGATACTTGTGGATTTCAAAATCCCATATTTCCATTTCAATTGTTTGCATTTTCAAAGAAGTTACCTTATCAGCTTAGTTTTCTTGACACTTCATGTGTGTTGAATCCACAAAACCATAGTGGACATTAATTAAGAGGAGTTGGGTCATTTGGTCTGCTCTGATACCATGTTGAATCCATAAAATCACGGTGTTGAGATACAAGGGCCCAGGGTCATAAGCACACGAATCATAACTCAATTAACCAATACGGAACTATTACCCATGGACTATACTCAAATTCCAACAATGTGAGATATCTATATTCTTGAATCAAGCCACCAACCATTAACAACAAAAATCATGACACCTACGCTTACGCACCATCGTGTACTCATTTTATATCTTAAATCTTAAATAATAACTATAACATAGGGAATCTCCTTCAAGTCACATCCTATCCCCATAATCTAGGACAACTCTAGTTCTTGCTATGATAGTGACAAATTTTTGAGACATATATAGGACATACCAGAAACTAAGCAAAGTGAAATAATCAAGAAAATAGTGAGCTACCAGCCTACCACCACCAAAAGTTCAAAAAAAAAAACTATTGCACTCATTCTTATATGAAAAATCAACTAGTAAGAAAGAAATATTTTTAATCTCCTCCAAATTAAAAAAAATTGTGGTATGTTAAGAGACACTTTGAACTACGTTTGTCTTTCAACCTCTAATATTGTTGAACATGCACCACCCACTTATGAGGGTGCAGTCTCACGTGAACTACTCCATTGGACGTGGACATATTCTAAACACATTACAAGACATGAAGCTAGTTTCTCAAGAAAGATAACAAAAAATATCTTCAAAAGCTTCCATTAGATTGCATTGATTACACTATGAAACTCTAAGCATATGAGTTCATAGCAGACAAATCTTGATAAAATGCATAACACCTTCTACAATTCCTCAAATTTGGATTATAATATCTTGCTGTTCCCTACTCAATCGACAATTGTCATTTTGTTTCATCCCCAAGGTGTATCTCAAGGAAGATTCACCACAATCACCCATATTTGTTTTGTTTAATAACCTATTCATCCTCTACATTCTCATGGATACCATGCCTATCATCTCACTGTAAATTTATAAATTAGCAAAATGATATTATTTATCTAATCTTATATGAATTGAGGTAGAATTATATTATTTTAAATAAAGATACATTGCAGGTGTTGAATAGCGGTGGTGCTCGTCCCCCCTAGGCCCCATAGTGGGCCTCCTCCACCCCCCGTGCTTGCAATGTGGTGTCATAATTGGTTCCTGGTTCAGGGGTCTTGGGTGTTGGTGATGGAGGATATGTTGGAGGAGACATTGGTAGCCATAGAGGATCGGGGCCTAGTACATGTGGGGGTGGCAGAGGTGGTGAGTGAAATGGTCGTAGCAAGCCACCAAGGTGGTGGTGGTGGTGCCCTAGTCTTGGAGGTGGTGGGGGGCCGCCGCTGTGTCCAGGAGTAAAGCGTAGTGGAGGGTCGCTGCGATGGCCTAAAGAAAATGGAGGACGCAGACTGTCGGGGTGGCCCCATCCGAATGGAGAGGTAGCGGGAGACACCCACAGCTTGGATGTGATGGTTCAAGCGGCAGCCTTCAGACACTATTAGAGGTACCCGACAACGGCTGCGGAGCATTGGGTGGCAGTGGCTCTAGGAAGAGGTCGGTGGCTGTGAGAGGCATATCCTCGGAAAGCCTAGGCACGTCAACAATCCCGACATGGCTCAAATCTTCTTGCGAGACCTTGGGCTTGACGTGCTCCAGGGCAGCGATATAGCCGCCAGAGGTGATGAAACTTGCGATGGGGACCCCATGCTTGCTGCACGTCTTGATGCAGCTGCTCATCACCACGTCCATCATTGTGCACAATAGGGGAGGAGAACAAGAGGAGGAGGAGAGGGAGCTCCCCCTGCCCTTGCCGCCAGATCGCTTGACCCCTCCCTCGCCATCCCCTCCCCCTCCCTCCCTCTGCCCCCTCCTCCGCCTCCCCCTCCTCCTCATTTGGACATCCTCGGCCCCCGCCTACGTACAACCCCCTCTTCTTCATCCTCCTAGACCCCCACCTCCCCCTCTCATAGGCACCCTGCCCCCTCCACCGCCCCAACCTCCCTTAGAGCGACCCCTCCCTCATTGTCTCCCTCCCCCTCCACCACCTCGTGCAGTCATCTCGGTCTCGCCAGTCTTCCCCATCAGATAGAGAGACCCTCTTCCCTCCCGCTAGCCTTCCCCATCACACACACATAGTCACACACACACACACACACACACACATATATATATATATATATATATATATATATATATATATATATATATATATAGAGAGAGAGAGAGAGAGAGAGAGAGAGAGAGAGAGAGAGAGAGAGAGAGAAGGGTAGATTATGAGGAGAGTGATAAAGATAGGTTTATCATTTCTCTTCTCTTAACCCACCTTGAGTTGAGTTATGAATTGTCGGGATAGTTGATGGAATGGTCGATTTAAGAGTAAATATCATAAATGTAAGGGTGTAGGCATAATTCAAGAAGTTTAAAGGATATATATATAATTTTCCCTTACAATTATTAAGGATGAAAAAAGCAAGTCCATTGTTTTCATTTCATACGTACAACAGCTTAATGCCATCAAAAGTTTATGCACTCTTACAAAGATCATATATGATAGATTAATACCATCCAACGTTTATGCACTCTTACAAAGTCTATTGTCATGACAAATTTAATATAGGCCTAAACCTGTATTAAAAGTATTAGAACTGAACCTTTTGATTGTCTCAAGACTCTCTTTTCTTTCTCTTTGCTACTCCTAACTCTCTTTCTCCTTTGACCATTCTCCTTTGTAGTTTGTTAATATTAATTTCAATATTGACATTATAAATCTCAAAAATACTAATATCAAAATCTATAGTGTATCAAAATTAACACTTCAACGGAAATAATGTTTTTGTGACAATAAAGGGACGAACTTGAGGAAACAATAAAGAGAGTTGTCTACATATAATCACTCGTTGAGTGGAGATAACCTAAATAATAGGATAAAAATTCTTTTAAGGGTCACAGCTATATATCCCAAAGAAATAATGTTCAATCTTATCGTTATCAACCTTAAAATAAGTAAATATTTATCATATCGTTGGAACTGACGGAGAAAATTATAACACTAGAATGACGATTAACATGGACATTTAATGAATATACTTGGGTGAAAATCACAAATGTACACCTAGGTTAAAACACATCCCCTTTGAACGCATGTATGATAGATGTCAACAAAACTGAATATATCTAAGTATAGAGCACTCAACTTTTGGGTTGCAATTGTTTGGCATTAGCCAAAATGAGAAGGCCTTGACAACATGCTTTTCAAATTCAGATATCTAACTACCATTCATAGTTATACACAACATAAAAACCCTCTATTAATGGCTTTAAAGTTATTGATGAGTGAATGGTACTTAATTTAATTTCCATGGGATGAAGTAATTTTCTTTATAATAATAGTAGATGTAGCAACAAAGGCACTAGAGTAGTAGTAACAATAATAAAATAATAATAATAATAGTAGCAACAACAATAGCCGTCGCTCGCAGAAGTTACAAGAAGAAGAAGAAATAACAATAACAGTAGCGACAATAATTTTTATGTATATTTTAAAATTATTTTAATTTTTTCTTGAATTTTATATTTATAAACTATGTACATCTCATGGGCAACATTCTTTCTTTCGAACAGAGGAGGACTATATATATCGCTAAAATATTCCCTATTCATTTTAGAAGCTTTGTTTGTACTTCAAAAAATCATGGGTGCTCTTGATTTAATTAAAGAAAGTGAGTTATACGTAAAATGGCTCAACTTGTGATAGTCAATTTTATTATTTGATCGTATTCAACTAACTGATGTGAATATTGATTGCTTAATTATATTTTTACGTTGCCTGTTTCGATGTAATTCTCAATTTTCAAAATAATTAGTTTTTAAAATGATGTACTTTATCATATTTTAAAATTAAGAAATATTTTATTTAGGTGAACTGTAAAGTAAAATAAAGTATTTTGTTAGTTCGTCGCCACTAGTTTTCTCTCAGGTTTTGATTTCTAAAAGATGTGAACCCTAAATTAAAATAAGAAAATCTTAATGCCACGTCAACCGACATAATTTCATTTACACTATTTTATGTTCAAACAAACAACAAGAAAATGCTACAAAATGAAAAATTATAGAGTTCTACAGCGTTTTATTATGAAGCAAACGAGCCCTTGGATATTAAGATAGAATAATGTTTTAGATTTAGGGGTCATTTGGTGTGGAATAATGCATTTGGTAAGGCTGAAAATTCTTTTACACTATTTTCCTTATGTTTGAATTGTCATAAATTGCTGGGTTTCAAAATTTGTTGACTCACGTGACATCTTTTTTAATTAATTTTCATTTTCAAAAACTATTAGAAACCAAAACAATGTATTTTAAAAATAGTGATTTTAACGTCAAAAGCTTATTTTTATAAATTTTAAAATAGAATAATTTTAAAACAATTATTTTATATTATTTTACAACATACCAAAAGACCCCTCGGTAAAAGGAGGTTGCTTACATAGAAGTGTCTTTACAACAATTTTTGTTGCCACGTCAACTCTTTTGAGTTTTGATCACTTTTCGTAGTGACTTTTAACTTTTTTAATAACTCCAAGAAAGTAAGTTACTGGCAGTGGACTGAAGTTAGTGAGTTTTATGCAATTCTCTTATTTTTTATTTTAAGTAGCTTCGTGGTTAGGCACCGGGGGAAATTAGGATGGAGATACAAAGGACGGGAGATCAAAACTTTAGTGGTTACAAGGTAAGGCAGATCCGACTTCACTGTAACATCCTAAATCTTTAAGAGTTTAATTACATTAAATTTCATGATAAAAAATCCAAGATATAGATATTTATATTTATGTATATCAAACTTTCCTTCGTGAACCCATTAGATGAGCCACTTAGATGATACCATAGGCTTAGAAGATGAATATTAGTGATGTAGTAAGATGGATGATGGGAGATAGATGATAGCCACGGGGATTCGAGACTTAGATGCTGAATTATTCTTGGACGATGTTCCGTCTACGATTGAAGGGTGTACATGATGTTCCACGTATGAAGAAGTGAGTTAGACGATATTTCATCTAAGGTCGAATGAGTTAGATAAAGTAGCATCTATGTGAAGTTGAAGTTAGGCAGTGCGAGTAGACGATGTAGTATCTACGTGTGAAAGGTGGACGATGCAACGCTTAAATGGAAGGATTAGACGAAGTAAAACTAGACGATAGAATTGGACGATGAATAATAAGTGGTTAAATGATAGAATTGGACAATGAACAGTAAATCATTAGACAATGGGAGTTAGGCGGTAGAAGCTTAGACGATGAAGTGTCCAAATGAAGGAACTTGGAAGATGCATGAAACATAGACGGTCAATAGTAGGCAATGCTTGGTTCTCAGAAGTTGGACGATGCACAAGAAACTGGGCGAAAGGTTGGACAATAAATCTAGATGAAGGAGAGTTAGACGATACAGAAAAGGATAATAGACTTGAGTTCTACAAGATTGGATGATGGCTTAGACAGTGGAAGATAAATTTAACAATGGACTTGAGGCCTTAGAAATATGAGCGATTGATTTAAATAATGCAGAGATTAGATCATGCTAGATCTTTTAGAGATTTAAGCAGTATGACTGAGCTCAGATACCGTGTCAGGGCGGAGACAGTTTGTCAATGTTAAGAAAATAAAGTATACCATTTGTCGGGGGTTGTTTAGCAGATTTTGGACAAACAAAAGGTAAAAAAGTCTAACTATTGTTTTGAGTGCTCTAATGGTTCTGACCGCCGCATGGATAGGTATCCCGGTGAAGAGGGGAGAGTTACACATGTCCAACATGTATAGATTTTGATAGTAGTGTGGGAGTGAAGATCTTATATAGAACTTCTTTTCTCTCTCTTTTACCTTTCTCGTCCCTCTCATCCCCTTACCCTCCGAAGCATCTATATTCCGGCTACTCTTGGGTTCCTTCTGATTTCCCGAGAGCTCCTAAGCATTTCTCATTCCAATGAGAATTATTCTACATCTATAAATCTCTTAGATCACATTCCAACTCCTTACATTCATCCTTCTCTACAGTCATCTAAGATCAATCCTATGTCTCTCTACTCTATCTAATCCTTCTCTAGGCGTGATACTCGGGTAGGAGGACCATAAACGTGAGGGAAGAGGATCAGGAGCTTGACGTGGAGAAGTTCAAAGGTTAGGATATCTAATATATAGACTTCTGATCGAGTTCTAAACACGAGAATTGCAGTGCTCAGGTCACAAAAAATGATCACAAAAATGATCACTTAGAATTGCAACTTTAATTTTTAAATCAAACAGTTCAGTCGCTTTCTACATTTTAACTGTAAATCACATAGTTTTTTCCCCTAAAATAAAAAATTGAAAAAGGACTTTTTCCTCACCTTGCTCGAGAGGGAGTCTGACGATAAGGGGCGACACGTGGCGAAAAGTTAGCTGCCCAGTGGAGACGGGAAGAATAGCTCACTCCCTCGTTCCTCACCGGCTACGCCCAAACACCAAAAACAGAAGAACGGAGAACACAGAAAGGAGTAGAGAAGCCACTGCCAGCACCGCATCGCGCCCCCCCCCCCCCCCCCCAAAGAACCCCATCTTTTTTCACATTTTCTCAAACACCAACCACCGCAGATGGGCAGCTTCGTGAAGCACATGGTCATCTGCCACTCCCACACGGCCAGGCAGCTCAATGGTCGCCACGACCGCCAGGCCCACCCACCCACCACTGCTGCGCCGTGCTCGTCAGGGGAGGCGGAGACGTCCCGCAGGTGGGCCGTCGCCTCCACCAGCTTCCTGGCCGCCTCCGCGCTGCTGTCCGTTGTGGCGGCCGCCCAGAGGCCCCCGCCGGCGGCGGCCGAGAGCTGGGGCGCCCGGTCGTACATCAAGGAGCGGTACTTCCAGCCGGAGATCTCCCCGGAGGACTCGGCCGCCCGGATCCGGCAGACGGCCGAGGGGCTGCGCAGCATGCGGCGCATGCTGGAGAGCATGTCGTGGAGGTACGTGCTGTTCTACGTCCGGTTCAAGATGGCCTACCTGTCCTCGGACCTGAAGAACGCCATGGCGACGGTGCCAGAGGGCCGCCGGAAGGCGTACGTGAAGACGGCTAACGAGGTGGTGGATAACATGACCGAGGTAGGCAGATTAATCCACGCCATTATTGCACATTTATCAAGCTGTTACTGCCTTCCCATTAAGTCACTGTTTATATATGATCGCATCGGACTCCTTTTTAGTGTTACTTCGTATTAAGCAATAAGCATGCATGTTGAGTAGTGTACGCGACGCCATATTTGCCACAGTAGGAAAGAAAAGAAAAGAAAAGAAAAATGACGAAGGTGCTGTTTGATAGGCCTAGAAATTATTGGTTTAAAATTTTAATTTAATTTAGTTTTTATTTATTTAATTGGATAATTATTTTAATAAAATATTTGATAGATAATTTAATCGGATATCGGATAATTTAATTATTAATCAAATATAAATTTTAATATTAAGATATCCGTGTTAGATATTATAGGATCGAATATGAATTTTTAAATGAATATATAAAAATTCACATATTTTATATATAAGTTACTCAAATATTTATATATTATTTGATTTATACTTTTTTACCTTTTTAATCTCAAAATATAATTTAAAAATAAGAATTCTACTTACGATCATCTGGTAAGTCCTCTCTTATTTTTTAAGATGAAGTCTAATCTTTTGATAACATCTTCTAAACTAAAAAAAATCTCTATCTTTTTTTTTTAAGAAAACAAACTCACGATGCTCCCACACAGCTCGTATAACTCAATTCTAAATAGGTCTGATAATTATCTGTTTAAAATTTGAACTAAATTCGAATTCGTATTAATCAGATAATTATTCGAACGAAATATCTGTCAAATAATTTAATTAGATATCATATAATTCGATTATTAATCGGATACGAATTCAGATATCGTACTGTTCGTTTCTGTTTGGGCTCAAATTAATACAAGTAATAATTAATTGTAAAATTAAAGTTTACTGTCCCTGGGAAGAAACCCATGACCCAGAGAAAAAAAAACACTAGCTAGCTGTGACAGTAGGTAATAGGACTGGTGCATGCAGTAATTAATTACGTTTTGATTTTGATTGGAAAATGGTTCAAGTGTCAAAAATACCTTCTCCTAATGCAACATGGTCACGTATCCAATCACTAAATTAATGTTAGTGCTATTTTTGTCTTTTTATGTGTGTCAAGAGTAGTGAGTGATTAATTTTGATGTTACAAAACCAATTCCCATTTGATGATTTTGTCATGTTAAGTAACAGCACACACACACGCATATCCCAGTGAGTAGATTTACAGCTAGTAGCAGCTAATTAATTAAGATATTCGATTACATGTGTTGTATTTCATGATATATGGAATTATTGCAGTTCTAATTAGACGTGAACAGAAGGGCAAGACTGGGTCCAACTATTTATCTTGTTTCTACGATGTGTTCGTGCAGCTGGATCGTTATGTGCGTACCCCGAAAGTGTACGAATCGTATGTCTATTACGAGAGGACGCTCAAGTCACTGGACGAGCTGCTGGCTCAGCTGGCCTGACAGAGACAGAAGACATGACTCATCCGCCATCACATGATATGCATGGTCTGAAGAATCCCCAGTTTTGATATTTCAGTTTGAGATTTCTTAATTGGTTTCAATTCAAAGAGGCTATCACCTTTTCATGCGCTCTGTCTCCATATAATTAATAAAACCCAGGTAATCTTCAATTCCCATTTCACATGTGTCACTAATAGCATCTCTATCCTATTAACTTCTTCAACCGGTTCTCAAAATACAACATTGAGCACTGTACGTACTTATATGTTCAACATTGTATTCACCTGCTCAATGTATATACAATATGTACCTAGCAGTTGAATACAGTGCTCAATGTTGTATTCACAATGCTAGGTAGTGTCATATATATAGATATTCATCTGCTTAAAGTTGTATTGGGAATTAGTACTTGAAAATACTAGCGAGAACTGATAGATTGAGGGGGTTACTGGGACATGTAGCAGTGTTTGAGGATTGCTTGAATGCCTAGTTCACCTGCATTTACAGGATCTGCATGCACTCTTTGATAAAGTACTTCGCTTGACAGTATAAAAGAGTCTAGGTGGAGTGGTCATCGTGAAAGAAAACATAAAGGTCAACTTGCAAGATACTTATCCTTTGTTTCACTCGGCATCTTGATCAGAAGGCAATAGAATAAAAGGAAGAAGTAAACATGACAAGGCCTTCAAAGCAAATTAAGCTTTTAGGGTTTGAGGAGACATCTAGCATCGACACTACCTCACAGAGTCCAGATTAATATATCTGTAATCACAAGAAACAATCATCAGCAGGTAAAATCGCACACAGACAGGGAGGGCAGGGGGACGACATGTACAGTCACAAGCCCGGGGAATCAAAGGAGGCGAGTAAGGTGCCGATGAAGGAGCCGATGAGAACGACCATGGCGATGAAGGAGCCGATGAGAACGACCATGGCGATGAAGGAGCCGATGAGAGCCGGAGGTGCGCTCATATATATACGATTTTGTCGTAAAACTATAGCGAATCTGTCACTAAACGATTCTGAGACAGATTTACGATGGATTACCGATGGATGATGTGCATCTTCACGTTTTCTTATAATAGTGATGATGGGTAGATCACTTTTAGCCCATTTAGCCTATCCGATATTTATTTATCATTTATTTTTTTTCAACCGTTGGATCATCGATTGGGTACGCAGACATAAAAATTAGGTTTGGGCTGACCTAAAAAATAAAAAAATAGCTCCATTGTGGTGAGGTGTAGCACGCTGTTGCATCACACATGGTGCAACAGGTAATTGCCAGGTGAATTTTATCAAACCATATAAATCATGATCTAGATATGTTCTTTCAACCCAATTCTCTCACATTAATAGAGACATTTTTTCTTTCATTTTTCTCAACATATAACATACCTCCAAGAGTACAGAATCTCTGTTTCCAAAAAAAAGAGAGTACAGAATCTCATATTAATAAATGTGTTGGACTTATCACGCCTATGTGTTATAACAGGTGCCAATGATCAGTCCTATAATTTGAGTGGACTTTTTTGGAAGGTACTGTTGGGGGCAGCTTCTAATGCAACTGAGTGTCCTTCAATAAGTTGTCCAAATGATCTGATGTTGCTTAATTATGTATCTGAACCCGGAATAAATATATCTTATCGGGTTCAGATTCGGATCCGGATCCAATTCGTGTAAACCTTTCGGATCAAGATCGGAGAACCCAAAAATATGGTCTTATATGGAGCGTTTGAGAGCACTTTTTTGTACGAGGTTATATTGTCCCCAAAATTTATTTTATTGTCTTTTCAAACCTTAATTTTAAAAAAAGGTGTAATCTGTTCTTAGCATATTTTGTAAGATTGACATAATTTTTAATAAAAGAAGAATGAGGGAGGTAAAGTCTGAAGTTTGGAAGGTTGTCCTCTTTGGAACTCAGCAGCAGGGTTAGACAGAGACAGGAGGAAGACATGAGGCACATGAACGGGAAAAGAAAGCAAGCCAGCAAAGTCTTGCTGTGAAGGTTGTCTCATCAAAATGCACGGGGGAGGAGACATCTATCGGAGCCTTGGTCGTGACAATTTCCTCCGGAAAAAAAAAAAACAGAACAACCCAAGAGTCGTTCTTTTTTTTCGTCTTTTTAACTGAGGGAGGTGAACACAGCACGGGGGCACGGGATGTCTCCCCAATAATTAGGAGCAGTCTTGCCAAACGTGCTTCCCTCTAAATTTTGTTCTTAATTTTTATTTTGAAAGAAAAATAGTGAAAGGATTACATGCAAATAGGCTCTGATGTGGGCTGGTTCCTATGCCCTTGACACGTGACAAAATCTCGCCTTCTTGGGACAACGTCCGTCTTAATTTTGAAATTCAAATGTAATGATGGCAGTGTGCCATATCGCCTGGTCTTGATGCCAAGAGATCGTGGGCACTTTATCGAAGTAACCCTTTCTTGAGTATGCTTCCTGGACGGATCATGTGTGCAATTACCGAGACAAATACTTCCATGATCTCTATGTCCTGCCCAAATCATGCTTTCCAATCACCATGCGAGCAGGTCTCTACACGTAATTGGCCTTATTCCACCGTCACATGCAATTATCGCATAACCGAACCACCATGGCAACTCGGATTCGTCGCCTATATAAGATAGGTCTCAGTGACCTTCTAAAGGTACGCATGGTAAGACACAGAGCCTTAGTAGTATCAATGAAACATTTCTTTTCTTTCTCCCTCTCAAAAGAATTTTTTACACTGACTTAAGCATTAGAGAGTTTTCCTAGGGTCATTAACCCTAAGTGAGAACTTCCTTTCCCTGTGCAAGAACATCAGCCCCGAAGCTCGACGCACCATGCTCCCATCTTCGGAATCCTCATGATCGCTCGGCCGGATGACTAGTGCGACCAATCATCTCTCTTGCTTCTTAGTCGATTCCGATCCAATACATATATCTAAGTGTAGATTAGCAACACTTTCACATTGTATGTGGGAATGATAAGAAAGCCATGACAACGGGCTGCAAGAATGCGGTGCGATCAAACAATGATGTTCATTCTTCTTCATTTAGCTCGGTTCCCCTTGTGGGGGGGTCACCCAAGAACAATTCAATATGCTTGTGGGGCAGGTGAAGGGCCTGCAAGAAGCTATCAGTGGGCTTGCCAACCATCCCCCTCCAGCAGCGCCTCCCGTGGACATTGCATATAACGGCCATAATCAACCTCCTCTACTTGTCCCTTCAATAGATGCTGAGGAGAAGTCTGTCTGCAACTCCGTGTCTACCTATTCTCCCTTAGGGACACCCTCTCGCCCTAAAGGCCTCCTCTCCAAGGAGTGCCAAATTGAAGACTTAAAAGAGCGAGATGAAGGAGGTGGTCACCAAGGTGGCCAAACAAGCCCAGTCTTCCATCCAAGTCAGTATCTCTCCCTTACCTCGGCAGTCCTAGTTGCAATCTACCCCAGAAAGGTAGAGTTCCTTGCTGTAAAGTTGTACGATGGTACGACAGACCCCAATGAGCAATGAGAGAGGTTTGATACTCTTCTCACCTCGTCAGGGGTATCCATCAAGTGTTGAGCTTTTCCTCTCACCCTTGAAAGGGGGGCTACCGCCAAGTTCAAAACCTTGACATAGGGCTCGATTTCCACTTTCCTACAACTAAGGGGGGATTTTCTCTCTTACTTCATCGGGTATGCCCGGCCTATCAAAATTCCAGCGTGTCTTATGGCCCTTAAGTAGAAAAAGGGCGTTCCCCTCATATCTTACCTAGGAAGATTCTATGTTGAGGCTCTCCAGATTCAAAGTCTGGATGTCTACACCACCGTCACGACAATGCTGTGAGAGACCACTGACCATGATCTACAGAGCTCCCTAGCCAAAAGGTCTACAACATCTTTCCCTGAGCTTATGGGAAAGGATTAGAAGTATAGCAACAAAGAGGACATTCTCTTTGCCCATGTAGGAGAAGAACCTGCTCAGGAGTACTGGCGCAAGCCCAACACCGAGTGTGAAGAAAGGCTCCCCTGTCTAGATGATCGAAGAGACAACCGAAGGCTCCCGTGAGGCGAACTCCCAAGATTGGCTATCCCATCTAGTCAGATACTCCTAGAAATCTAAGACAAGCCCTTCTCTGGTATCCTCCTCAAATGAAAAGCAACCCTAATTGGTGTGACAAAATAAAGTACTATGTGTTCCACTAAGATCACAGCCACAACATCGATGACCGCACTGTCCCCATCTGGGAGATTCAGCGGCTGGTCTATCGAGACTGCATCCACCCCGACTTTGCCTACAATAGGCTGAAGCGTCCAACCCCTGACGTCGAACTCGAGGGAGAAGACCCCCAGAAGTAGAAGCACAAATGAGTCATCATGATAATCACAGGGGGAATAGCAGCATGTGGCGATAGCAACCGGAAGAGGAGAGCATATTATCGAGAAGTCCTCACCGCCAACCTGGAGCACCAAACGAAGCCACATGAAGTAATCACTTTTACCAATGAGGACCTGGATGGAGTTAAGACCCCACATGAGGACCCTCTTGTCATGCTGGCTATTATAAATGGCTATGATGTAAAGAAAATTCTGGTTGATAACAGAAGTGCTCCCGATGTTCTTTATTATGATTGTTTTGTACCACTTAGAATCCCGGTCGATTAGTGGTGGCCTATTAGAAACCCTCTGTATAGTTTTAACGGGCAACCTGGAACCTCCGAGGGGACAGTCAAGCTAGGTATTACTCTAGGCATCTTCCCTCGGAGAATTAGCCTCATGACTGGCTTTACAATGGTCAGGATACCCTCTGCATATAACACTATCATCAGCCAAGGAATACTTAGTTGTATCCAAGGGGTCACCTCCACCTACCACCAAAAGCTCAAGTTCTTAACCAAGCATGGCGTGTGTGAAGTCCGAGGAGACCAGACTGAAGCCTGGAGTTGCCTCTTGCCTGGGCCTACCCCAGAGGAGCCTCGAACCACACCCGTACATCTAGCAGCATTGAGACCTCAATGGATAACCACGTAGAGCCGGCAAAAGTCATCGTCATCATCAACCTCAGTAGACGACCAGACTGCCAAGTCTAGATTGTGGGCGAACTTCCTGTCGAGCTCTTTGCAGAGCTAGTTACCTTCCTCACAAACAACCATACCGAATAATTTTAGATATTTTATTCTAATATCTTCTTCGATTTTTCACATAACTTCTTCTGTTGAACATGTTGCCCAGTAAATTGTTGTCTACCTAGAGGGGGGTGAATGTGTTATTAAAAGTTAATCACAATGAAATATGATTTAAGCACAACGATATTGATCAATCAAAGTAAATCATTATATGATAGTGGGAACTTGTGTGCAGCGGAAGCTAAATATGCAGGAATATAGCAACAAAAGCAATCATACATGGGACGCAAGGATTTTATACTAGTTCGGCACTGATCTTTATCAGCCCAACGTCCAGTACCCGACAACCACCAGGGTTTCCACTATCCCCCCCAACTAAGAATAGTATAATAAGTATTTTTGATCAGGTGTTCATCTCACCACAAGCACCCTTACACAAGAGCCCTAGCTGACTTACGGGTTAGCCAGATCCAGCCGTTTTTGATCAGGTGTTCAGCCAGACCACGTGCATCCTTTCACAAGGATCCCAATCAATTTATAGGCTTGTCAAATCTAGTTATTTCTGCTAGTGTTCAGCCACACCCTGGGCACTCACTCACTGGAGTTCCAACTGCTTTCACGGCACAACCAAACCTAGGATTTCAAGCCTCCTATAGGCATTCTTGCTCGTAAGCAAGGACCTCCCACCTCAAGGAGAAGTGAACCAACGTTAAGTGGGTTTACACAGATAATGCATCTATCATATGTATGGTTGTGTATAATAAGCACAGAAATATTCAAGCCACAAAAATTAAAATAAGATACAACAGTCTTGAACAGAAACCAAGGGCTAAAGAAGAAGCAAGGAAAGATTAGAGTGAAAATCATGTTCAGCTTCTTCTTCATGTCGAGCACTCAACAGTAATGGCGATTAAGACTGGAGTTGACTTTTAGCTTCTCTCAATGCACACAATGTAAGCTTGCTGAAAAGATATGATCATGAAAACACCAGCTCGGCCTTGCTTGGCTGCTTGGCTGAATGGATATGTGTGTGTATTCTCTTATCAATGTGGCTCGCCGCCATGTTCTTGGTTGCTAAGCTTGCTACTTTTATAACTCTTCTGAATGATGATTCATTAGAGATGGCTTAGTGAACGTTAGATAGAACCTGATGTTTAATCTGAAGCTCGTTAGACACATCCTGGTTATCGTTAGATACAATGGCCATCTTCATATTCTTTTTGGAGCTTGTTGTCGTTAGCTATATTGTAGAGATCTCTGTATATGTTAAATGACAGGACAGACAGAAGATCTCTGTCTCTATTTTGATTTCAAATAATTTCTTAAGAGAATATTTTTCTTTTCAGTCAATCCCCAGTAGCATCGTCCTTTTAGTAGGTTCTCTTTTCAACCTGGGATGGTCAGATGGCAGAAGGGTACATGTTTATCTTATAGGATGCTGAAGTCAAGTAAACTTTGATTAAAATATTTCCTTCTATTTTGGAGAGGTTGAACGTGTCCCCGAGCATTCTGTATTTGTCAATATAACTTGAAACACAATAAAGAGTTTGACCTTTCCAGGCTGTTAGTCAATTGTTAGTCAATTGTTTATCAGAAGTAGAAAACATAGTACTATTTTTCATATGTTGTGTTGTGGCAGATAAATTTGAATTTGAATTTCATAAGGACTGCTGATCATATTTTCTTTAGTACATAATTTTTTTTGTTTAACTCATTTGACTGGATTAAGTTTTAAACTGTAGCTATCTGAGAAAATATAGATCACTGAGAGACAGATAGTAGATATATTGTTACGTCTCGACGCGAAAAATTGAGGCGCGACGAGTTGAAACATTCAAGTCGATCAGAGCATGAATAATAGGATCCAAACCATAAGAAGAAAAAGATGCTTTTATTTCATCAAAATAAAGTTTTACAACATTCTCAAGCCTTAAGAGGTATGATACAACTTCCAAATTCATGATTCTAGCAAGAGCGATCGCTCATAAACCTAGGTAACTAAGGTAAACTTGATCACTCATTCACTCTAGCCCATCCCCATGTGTTTGGGGTTCATCATCGGAATTACCTGTAATGTTAACCGGAAAACGTAGGGTGAGCAAAACGCTCAATAGGAATTTATATCTCTATACCAGGCAACTTAAAGTAATTAACATTTTGGATAGTTATCGTGCTATGTCGGGAAACGTAAATAAAGCATGGAACATGAATAGGAAATAGAGTAAAGAAATGCTAGTAATTGGAATCACAAGTAAACACGATATCAAGAGTAAAGTTCAACTAGAGAATGAACATATAGAAAGTAATATTATGGAATTTGACCATTTCATACAAGTATGTAGAAGTCAAATAATTCAAGTAATTCAAGCAATTTAAGCAAGTAATTCACGAATCGTGGAATGTCACAATGAATCTAGTAAGTCAAGCACTTCGATGTAATGCCACACCTGGTCAATCAACTCCCATGGGTACTAATACTTTCGGGCGCTCCCCCTAGGACCAGACCGGGCCCCATTAACTCCAGGCATTGGGGTTATGGATCATAGATCCCAAGTATATTTAGACATCCACGTAATATGTATGGCCAATGAATTTCAAGGTAAAGCTCTTGGAATAAAATACAAGATTATCAAGAGGTTTGTAAGAGAAGTTCACGAAGGATTTAAGGGATAATATTTAATGACATTAAGTCGATAAGGGATTGGATTTGTCGGACAAGGCATAATCAACCTTTGCGAAAAATCTCGTAAAACGGGTTTAGATCAAGTTTTTCACAGTCGGGTGTTTTAGTTAGAACCCAAGGAATTACGGCCAGGTAAGAGGTGAGATAGTGGGAGACTCCCCACGTATACACGAGGTCCTAATTAATAAACCACTTATCCACTTAAAGTGTTTGCCTGTGGACCTCTTTCCTTAGACACCGTTCTTCCTTGAAAATCTTGCTGATTTCATGACTTGTCGGAAATAAGGAAACAACTTTAGTGGAATTTCTATTCCATTCTTCGCAGTTGGAGCTTTACTAGACAACCGTGGAATTACGGCCAGGTAAGAGGTGGGACAGTGGGAGGCTCCTCTCGTATATACGAGGTCCTAATTAATAAACCACTTGTCCACTTAAAGCTTTTTTCTGTGGACCTCTTTCCTTAGACATCGTCTGTAACGACCCGAGAATCCGATTACTGGGAAGGCCTGATAACCCGAGACTCGAACCGCCGCCCACGAGCCGGGAGGGCTCGGAAGGGCTAAAAGGAGTGTGGAGGCACAAAGAAATAGGAAATAAAGTAGGATAATTTAACAATTAACAGAAATAAATAAACAACTACAACTACAACAGAGTCCAGTCCAACAGAAAGTACAGTATAAAGCAGTAAAACACACCACATGCCGAGTGAACACTCGGCCCGGCGAGCTGGCAGCTGAGAACCTCCGCACCGCGCCCTCGAACCTCGAGGAAGAATCGCAACACCTGAAAAGTAGGGAATGAGTCTCCAAAACAGAGACTCAGGAGGGATCCCGCGGAACCCCAACCGGAAACAACGACGGTAGCGGAAAGGAAAGCTACAACGACAGCAGGAACAACGAACCGGTGGCCGGTCAAAACTCGGCACTACAGCTACTCCTACTATACCAGAAACACACCCCGAACTCACGGTCGGGGGCTACCGAACTACACTAGTACCGCTTAGCGAAGTAAAAACCCACGGTAACCACGCCGTAGAGGCCTATCTCCCAGGACACGGCCAACCTGGACACGCTGTCCAAAGTGCAACCCCGACCATCCGATCGCGGGTACCGCACAACAAGACGCAACCTCGGTAAAGCCACTAGCACTAGTCTCACGGTGCGAAAATCGACAAACGCGCCACGGCAAAACAACCGAAACTCAACGGTCGACACGATCGAAAATCGAAGGTCAAAGTCACGGAAACTGACAGTCTGTCACTCTCTGTCCAGAACATGAGTACCTCCCACTAGAAGCAAGGCCGAATGCGCCCACTGACGTCTTAGTCCGCGCCTCAGGTGTCTCCCTCCGGCCCAGCGGGAATTGAGACATCGTACAAGTAACCACAAACAAGTGACTAGCTGGGGTCACGCCCGTCGACGTGGGTCCAACCGCCCCCAACCACGTGTGCACACACAGACCATCCGTCCCTGGTCTGGCCCTCTGATCGGTTTTCCCCTCAGCTGGACTCTGGTTGCTAGACGCGGGGCTTGACGGAAACCGGTCCACAAACCGTCTCTAAGGGTAGCCTCTCCACCACTCCCTGGTGGGACCACACGCGTGTAAGCATGCTACGAGTAGTGGAGGGTCACTGAGAGAGTAGACTCTCAAGTCAGCGAAAAACATCGTCTGAACCCGATGAAGTACGGGGACCATCCCACGTACCAGCACCGTTGCACGGTGACCACAGTCGGAGAAGAAATGAGACTCACAGTCCACGGGCCGCGTGCTCGGCCACGCAGAAACGCCGAAACATGGTTCCCAAGGCAGCTCACAGGCCGTCAAACCAAATCCCACTCTCAGGGAAAGGCGGGAACTCTCCAGCCCCAGGCTGGCAACTGGACTCGCAGTCCAAGGCCACACACATGGCCCACGCGGAAAGCACAGAAGCATGATTCCCAGGGCAACGAATGAGCTGCCACGCCGATAACTGGACTCGCAGTCCAAGGCCAAACACATGGCCCACTCGGGAATCATCTTCCAGGAAAACTCACGGCATGCGGGGGAGACCCCACCGCACACCCACCGACACACAGTGACTCGGTGTAGTGTAACTCGAAAGCCCGACACGTGAGAAGTCACCCGAACTCTCAAACCCACAGGCACGCTAAACGAGGTAGCACGGTCCTCCCGACACCCTCAAAACACGGACACGGAATCCCACGGGTGTCTGGGGCACTCACAAGACCGCAAGTCGACCATTGGGTCACGACCGGGTCGACTAGGGATCGACACAACGTGAAACAATTGCGGAGAACACAAAAACTCATCTCGGCACCACACAGAGCCTAACGGTCTAAGCTTGGGCTGTCACAATCTGTAACGGTCCAAGCCTCGACTGTCACAACCACTCTAACACACCAACAAAGGGCCGTCAGACGCTTGGTGCAAAGTTGAGTGTGACAGGCCTACCCTGGTGCGTCACAGTCTGTGACGCGCCAGCCCTGATGCGTCACAAGATAAGATGAAACCAACTGTGACGCGTCCCGCTCGGTGCATCACAGGTTGTAACAGACCAACTCTGGTGCGTTACAAGGTGGGAACGCGTCCGCTCTAACGCACCCATACAGGGGCGTTACAAGGCTGTGATGCGCCAGCCTTGGTGTGTCACAGGCCTTGACCCCAAACGGTTAAAACCAACGACCGAAAGCCAACGGTCAGATCGTCCCTCACGGTCCAACCCAGACGCGTCACAGTGACGTGGCGGTCTATTGTGGGACCGTCACACACACAGACCACCAAAAGGCTAAACGGGCCCTGTGACGCACCCACCCTGGGGCGTCACAGGCTGTGACGGTCATTGGAAGGACCGTCACACCCGTCCGAGAGCGAAACGGCAGGAAACGACCCCAAAAATGTCCCACGCCCCCATACCTCCACGGGAGAGGGGGAAAACAGGGGGGAAGCCCCCAAATAGCCCCTAGCATGCATCTAAGGCCGCGGATCGGCCAAAAACACAATGAAACGGGAGATCAGCCCACATGCCCTAAAACATGGATTTTTCCCCAAATCGCCCCGATTAGCCCGCTCGGCTCACCACGGCCTACGAAACTCGCGGAAAAGAATGAGCACAAGTTGGGGGTCCATCTCCCTACCTCCACCGAAGATTTCGCCCCCCGAGATCGCCGATCAGTGAAGAAAACGCCGTTGAAGCCTCACCGGCTCGCGACCGCGCCACGAGCTCCCACGCGCCTCCACCGCCTCGATCCTCGCCCGAATCCTCGTCCGCGCCGCCTCCGCCTTGCCCCCGCCTCGCTTCTTCGGCCGTTGGAGAAGAGAGGGGAGAAAGAGGGCGTTAGAGAAGAGAGAGGGAGGGAAGAGTGAAATGAGATGGGAGAGAGAAAACGGGAGGGGGGTTATATAGGAAAATCAGGAAATTTTGGAAAATACCGAAAAATAGAAAAATCATGTTTCCGCGATCCTCAGAACGCACCGATCGTAACGTTACCACACTCGCCTAGGTGAACGGCCCGGTTCACCCGCAACGAGGTTCCGAAGGAATTACCGGAACACACACCGGGAATCGGAAAACACACGCGGAAAAGTCACGGAACGCTTACTGACATCCGAAACAACTCCGGATCCCGTCGATCCGAACATGAAAGATGTCCGAAATGAAATTTCGGACACAACGAAGTTGGACACTCTGATAAACTAGATCTGGGACCCACGAAGAAGGATCCAAAAAATCTGGGGTATTACAGCGTCCTTCTGTGAAAATCTAGAGAGCTACACTACTTGTCGAAATCACGGTAATCAAGGTAATACTTAAACTTGTATATCGATTCAAGATTATACAACTAAACCCATGTAGTTTTAAAGATAATATATACTCAATTTAACAAGCTAGAGTTTAAGAAGCTAGAAAGATGGTATTGTCATGGAGAACAAGGATATCATGAAGGTAATAAGAGCATGAGCTCATGGATTAGGACCATTTTCTTTCATATCCTTAACTTAATTATGTGTGGATTTAATTCATATGCAACATAACATGACATAACTACATGCTGGGTGATATATGGTTCAATTAGAACTTGAAAATAGCATAATGATACTTGTTTTCCCCTTCTTTTCTTGAAAAAAATGGATAGCAAAGTTACTGGCATTGACGCGGTACTGTAGATGGTAACGTTAATGCTTATATACACACATATATATTTTCCTTTATGTTTTGACCTCTGGACTATCTAGCAGGTTTACTGTAAACGCGGTACCTGATACGGTCGCATTCATAAATATATATATATATATATATATATATATATATATATATATATATATTATTTTTATTTTTTTAACCCCCGTACTGTTTGGGTGGTTCACTATGAACGCGGTCCCCTAGAGGGCCGTGATATTTAGGTCACGGTCCCATGGGGGACCGCGTTAGTATTTTTTTGGTATTTTTTTAAAATCCATGGTCGCGACCTTCATGATAATCGCGACCTTATGAGCACCACGTTAAAAGACAGAATCCTTGATGACCGCATTCAGTATGATCGCGTTCTTACATAAAAAAATTTTTTATAAAAAAAATATTTCAGAGGGCGGGAAAACTTTTTGTATTAACACGCCTGGTCGGGCCGTCACGTTAAGAATGCATCCTCTGCGAGCATCACGTTAAAAGACAGAATCCGATCTACTAAAAACGGTCATACCCCTTCAATAAAACGCCTCTAACATGCTTAATACTCAAGAAAAATTAGGAAAAATGGTACCAATGAAAAGAGCACTTAAAATGCACAAGATGACATGATTTATTAAGCATTTAGCCTCAGAGAAACCTACCTTAAGTCGAATCAAAGAGGAAGGAGGAAAAATGAGATGAACACCCAAGAGCTTCCTTTCTCCTTCAAATCACACCCCCAAATCACCACCAATCTCTTCCTCAACGTAACAAAGATCTAGTGGGTGATTAGAGAGTCCAATTTATAGGAAAAATTCGGGCCAAAATGTAACGACCCGAGAATCTGATTACCGGGAAGACCCGATAACCCGAGACTCGCACCTCCTCCCACGAGTCCGAAGACTCGGAAGGGTTAAAGGAAGGTGTGGAGACTACACAAGTATCACAAATAATTACAGAAATTAAACAATTATCTCATTAAGCAGGAAATAAATTTAACAGTTTACATGATACATGGTCCACAAGATAAAAAAAAAATAACAACAGTAGTAGTCCACAACTAGTACAGAGACAAGAAAGAAAAGTACATCTACACGGGGCATACCCCGGCTCTGACCTCTGGCACTAGTGCTGGGCACCTGAACCACGCTGAGCCTCAGACGCTCTCCCCTGAGGCCGCGACTCACCTGAAACATGGTTAAAACACGCAGGGAATGAGTCTCGGAACAAGACTCAGTAGGGTTCACTCGAAACCTACCTCGTAAACGGAGAAACCGTTACGCTAGCAGTAAGCAAGTACCTCGAAAAAGGGAAGTCCTGCAATCTACAAAACACCGCTCTCACGGCACGAAAGCCGACACACGTGCCACGGTGACACGACCGGAACACCACGGTCAACGCGACAAAACCCGAAGGTCGAAGTCGCAAAGACTGACAGTCTGACACTCCCGACTCGACAGGAGTACCACCCACTAGAAGCATAGCCGGTAGCGTCCCAGACGTCTTACACCGCACCGCAGGTGAACTGCCTGACATGGTAGCTCATACCAAAGGTACGAACACCACACAAGTAACTACAAACGAGTGACTAGCTGGGGTCACGCTCGTCAGCGTGGGTCCAACCGTCCCTAACCATGTGTGCACACATAGACCGCGCATCCCTGGTCTGGCCCTCTGACCGGTTTTCCCCTCAGCCGGACTCTGGCTGTAAGACGTGGGGCCCGACGGAAACCGGTCCATAAACCGTCTCTAAGGGTAGCCTCTCCACCACTCCCTGTTTGGACCACACACGTGTAAGCATGCTACGACTAGTGGAGGGTCACTACGGAGTAGACTCTGAAGTCAACAGAAAATCACGTCACAACCGGACGGTACAAGGAACGCCCCTCGTACCAATACCGTCGCATGGTGACAGAAGCCGACAACGACATCTCCCGGTACTACTCGGTATGACGGGAGACCCGTGATAACTTCATATTTTCACATATTAATTTCACATGTTTTAGAGAAAATTCAAAGTAAATTATTGATTATGTGTGAAAATATCCACAGAAGTAGGTTTTGATGAATTCTTGAGTTTTCATGGAAAACAACAATTTTGGAGTAATTTTTGGTCATAAACTTGAGTGCATATATATGGAAAAAATTTATTTAACAACATAGTCACATACGCATTTTTTTGATAGGTTGTCAGTATAATGCATAATGTGAATGGGCTCAAAGGCTTGTTGTATGCATGCATAATGGTGGGGGGGCATCACGTAGGAGATGGCCAAGAAAATGCATCACGTGCATGGATGAACTCCCCAAAGATACCGTCCACGAGATCAGGTGGGGGGGTTAGCAGCTTGCACACGGGATTAGCGGACGAGAATAGCCACATCGTGAAGACCATTTCGTGACCGGATCCCACGGAGCAGAAGCCCTCCCTAGGTTCTGTTCGCATCCGGCCTACATGCGGAGCTAACAGCGAGAACAAGCCGGGGGCGTTGGCGAGATGCTCGCGTGAGCTGCGGGCGGTTCGCTCAAGGGACGTCGACGGAGGTTCGCATGCATACGGGAACAACGGATTGCACTTGATCTGCAGCAACTGCATGCGGAGGCGACGCCGTGTGCAGTGCGTGAACAGTGGGAGAAGCTTGGCATCGCCCACCCCCCTATAAAAGGGAGGCTCAAGGACCGTGGAGGGGGTGGTCGGCTGTTCTGGGGTTTTTCTTCTTCTGTTTTGTTTTTTTGGGTTTTCCCGGGTTGGCTTTTACCTTTGGTTTTCTTTGTTGGGCGTTCGGACTTCATTTTTTTTGGGGAGTTTTTAGTCGTCGTTTTCTCTTCTGTTTAGCCTTAGTTGCAGGTCGACGTGGTGGGTTCTCTCGGGTGGTGGTCCGGCGAGCATCCCTCGCCGCAGCAAGCTTCCTTCTGCATGCGGTTCACGTGGAGCCTCACCACGGCAGCTGTCCGCCTCGCTCTGGAAGGAAGAGGACGTGCAACGTCCATCTGCGGCGCCATCGGTCACCTCGCGTGGAGCCTCCTGTAGCTGTTGCAGCACCATTGTCCGTGGCGAGTTCCTCTGCTTCTCACCCGTGGCGAGCCTCTTTGCTGCACAAAGAGCGTCCATGACGTGAAGAAGGGTGGCATTGGCGAGCCCCCTCTGCTGCTCGCGTGTGACCTCCGCAACAGAGAAAAGGAGCAGCAAAGGACCTTCGTTCTGCATTCTTTTTTTTACTGTTACCTTAATTCTGTTCATCCCAGTTTCTATTTTTTTTGTCCATTGTAGTATTTTCTTCAAAGTGCCAACTTAGTTAGTTTATTAATAATAGTTGTCTCAAGTTTGATAATTTCGCTGCAAGCACACTGGTTCTTTGGTATTGATTTAGTAGAAATACTTTATCTTTTTATTATTATTATCTTCATCTCCCTCTTCCCTTTTCTACAAGAGTGGTGTCTTCCCTTTGTTGTTGTCATTGTGAATAATTAAATTAATTTGTGTCTCAATTTATAAAAGTCCATTCACCTAGGTTAGTTAATTTTAATTTGTCAACTCTTATTTTAGTGTCCATTTGCCATAAATTTCTACTTATACAACTCAAGATTTTCTACCTTAAAATCTAAATTTCCCAGTGGACTCGACTCGGACTCACCGCTTAACTATTTTCTTATAATTAATTTGTGGGCCGATAAATAAATTTGGTAGTGAATGTATTAACGGCATGCATTTTAACTATCAATTTTTGGCGCCGTTGCCGGGGAAGTTTATGATTTTTAGGTTGTTAATCTTGTATTTTTGTACATAAATTGACACTAATAATTTCTCTTTTTCTTATTTTTGCAGGAAAAATCAAAAACACAAAAAGTGGTAAGTTTTCTTTGTCATTTATTTCAAAAAAAAAATATGAGGGAACGCTTTTCCAAGTAAGTACTCACACTTCCCTCCTTCATTTGAGTTTATTTTCTCTATTTTTTATATCTTGTGGTTAGATAGGGTCATTAAAATAAAAAAAAATCATTTGAACTTTAATAAAAAAAAAAATTCATCTCAAGATTAGCACCCACATTTCCATACTTTAGGACATGCATCATATAGGTTAGAATTATTTCTTGTTATTTAATTTTGTTAAATGCATTTTTGAAGATTGCGGGGGCAAGGTGAGTTCTTCTATCTTTTGCTTAATCACATGACATTCAAATTTGCATAGAACCCCTTGTTTGACTTTGTGGTGTTGCATTTCATTTCAAATCAATCTTAAGGGCAAAACCCATAATCACATAAGGTGGGGATTTCATCACCCTTCCTTAGCCCACAAACCACAACTCTTCATTTTGCATTTCCCAAGCCTAATAAAATCTAGTAGACATTGGCCCTAGGGTTCACTTTGAGATTTGATTTCACTTGGGCCCATTATCAATTTGGAAACTAGTGTCTAGGAAAGAGGTCCGATGGCAAACGCCTTAAGTGGGATTGTGGTTTATTAATTAGGACCCTACATCTGTAGGGGGAGCCTCCCACAACCCCACCTCTTTCCTGGCTAGTGGACAGATTTGGTAGTGGACTTGGGCTGGATTTAAGTTGATTTGTGAGAAAGCTAACATTTTAGCCCACTTAGTGGTTGAACCTTAAGGGAAATTGTGCTTGTATCACCATCTAAAGGCTGGTGTCTAGGCAAGAGGTTAAAAGGCTACGCCTAAATGGATTTGTGGTTTATTAATTAGGATCTTGCGAAAGCAAGGGGAACCTCCCACAATCCTACCTCTTACCTGGCCAACTTGAAGGTCGGTGTGTGCAATATTGCAATTGAACTTTGGGGAATTCTCACTATTTGTGCTTTTAAGTCCAAGGAGCCCTAAGTCTTGTAGGTTAATGTGTTGATCAAGTGGTTGCAAAGAAAAAAAAATCTTTTCTGCAAAACAAAATAAAAAAAAAATAATATCACTCTTTCTTGGGCTTTTTGCATTGCCACTACCACTTGTGTTCAGGCCCACTAATAATTCTTCCATGTTCAGTCATGTGGGCCACTTGAATTCAAATCTATCATTTACCCAATATCATCCAAATCCTTCATTCATCCAAAATGGGGTTTACAATTCATCTCTTACCCAGGAACCAAACCAATTTCCATTGGCTTTTGCCACCAAATTCTCTCACACAAACTCATATCCACAGTGGGAAAACCAACAATCTTCTTCTTGGGCACCCTATCAAGACCCCATTCAAAGTCCTTCACACTCACACTTTTCAGATTGGGATTCTTACTCAAATGATCATTACAATCAAGCCCAACATGAAGGACAACCCATCTACTCCTCACCACTTCAGTACCAAATTGATTTTCATTCTAACGACTCACCACTGTCTGAGTGCCATCCAATCTATCCAGATCCTCCAAAGTCTGATTTCGAGAACAACATTGATCAAGTGACTCTACTCATTTTGGCCCAAAATCAATCTTTCCAAGCCGACATGGCAGAAATGAAGGTCATGCTTGACCAATACCAAAGAGAGCTAGAAATGGACCAATGTGATAACCTCCCCAAGGAAAATTTTGAACATCCATTTCCTGATTACAATCTCACGCCAAATGATTCACCCATCAATTCTCAATTCAATGACTCTCAAATAAATTTTGATGAGGAGGATAATATGGAGCAACTATATCAGGAAAATTGGGGGGAAGTTAGTGAATCTCAATTCATGATGGTCAAGGAAAATAATGAGGTGTTTAAGTTGGGGGGAGAACAAGAGGAAAATCAAACTTGGGCTCCAAACTCTAATGACTATTATAATCCAGCCCAACATACAAATCATTCCCCTTCTTGCTATTCATCTCCACCACCCTCAGATAATCACCCAAATGATCAATTCAATCAGTTCCTTCTCCAAGGTCAACCCCTCCAAAAGCAAATCAATAGACTGACCATGGAAATCAAAAACATGGAGGGAGACCAATTCTTTGATTACTCTGTATCCAATCCTACTCATCATGTCCTTTACCCTGACTGTAATCACTCACTAATTCCTCAATCTCATAAAACTCAAAATTTTGATTCCGAAGATGAAGGGATTATGGAGAGAAATTGTCAGCAAATTTTACATGAAAGCTCTAAGGACTTTAAGGAGATTGAAGAAATCAATGGGAAAGAAACCAAAGAAGGAGATGAACTAATGAATGATCATAGTCCCCCTCCTAAAAATGAATCTGAGGAGCTTGTGCTTGATTGCCATCATGAGGGGAATGCTAGAGAGGTGGATGATCTTCAATTAGGGGGAGAGAAAGAGTATAATGAATCCCAAATCTCTAATCACATGTCTCCCCCTGAATTTGATGCAATTCACTTTGAAGATGGGAAAGAAGAGGAAGTGAAGATGGATATAGAATTGAACATTTATTTGAATAATGAAGTTGAGGTAAATAAGGAGCTGAATTATTTGAGTGTGCCACGTGATAATCTCAATGTAGAGGAGAGGGTAGAGCTTATGCCAAATCTTGACTACGGTGATTCCTTTAAAACTCTTCAAGTCAGTTGGCCCAACCTTACCCTACCTACTGATTGCTCTGATCCCACAGAATCTCAGAAGAAATATTTCGTAATAAATGACATGATTTTTCCCTATGTTTCCCCTCTATTCTCTGATCGGGGTGGTCCTTTTCACATGTCTCCGCCCCGTTGTATGCTTTGCCCTTATACTCACCAGTTCCAGTTATATCTCTCAGGGCATGAAAAAGAAAATTTTGGCGAGAACAAAATTCTGTGGTGGCTCATTCTAAAATCAACTTGTTGGTTATTGAGCTTCCATGCGTCTGGCTGAAGACAGTAAACTTAGCGCTAATTGGGAGGCAACCCAATTCTTTTTCATAAACAAATGAATAAATGAGGATGACTGATTATTTTTTTTTTCCAGGAACATGAAACATGAAGCGACATGTCTCCACCTACAGCACTTCATCTTGCTCAGGTTGTACCTTTCCCTCTCAATACATTCACTCTTTATTGTCCTAGTCTTCTACTTTAATCATGTCATTGAGGGCAATGCCACTTAAGTTGGGGGGTAGCTTAAGCTTTAAGTTTCATCAAAATGCTGTAATCTTTCATGATTCCTCTAACAAATGCTTCAGGGTCATTTTTCATGATAAGAAACATTGTCAAAATGATAAGGCTTAGAATATCCACTTGTGACAGCATTGAATTAAAGGGTGAATTAGTTGGTTATGTTTTTAGCATCTTCCTCGGAATACACTCAGATTTTTTGAACTCACACACATCCGCACACTAATGAGAATAGTAGGTATTAAACACGAGGATGATGAGCTCTTTACTTAAAACTTAGGCGAGGATTGAAAATTCTGCCTAGTCATTGAAGATTTATCGTGGGGAAAAAGCTACCTGCCTGCAAATAAGTGCAAAGCACCAAAAAGAAAGAAAGAAAAAAAATACATATATGATGAAAAACTCATGGAAAATGCTCCTGATCTTAGTAACCGGGCCTGCTTCTCCTAGCAAGAGTTGAGGTTCGCGTCAAACAGTGAAGGAATGTGCAGCACCATGATGACAAAAAATGATGATGATCAGGCAGAGTGAAGCTACCTGTAATTCGAGAGTCTGATTTAAAATAGGTAGAATTGGAAATCATTGTTAAGTGATAAATAGAAGGCTCATTCATCCAGTTGTCTGATATCCACTAATCAAATTAGATCACATGCACAAAGAGATACAAAAAAATTATGAGTGTACCCTGGGGAAGTATCTAAATTACATGGATTGACGAAGTTTATTCTTGACATTTATTGCTTGAACTCGTAATATTCTATAGTTCAAATCATAATGCTCAGCATTCATGTCATGAAACGTGATTTTTTGAACTCTTGTTAGTCCTAATTCTATAAATGTTGCATTGCTAACGGTCTAGCAATGAGTAAGTTGGGGGGTGTGATAACTTCATATTTTCACATATTAATTTCACATGTTTTAGAGAAAATTCAAAGTAAATTATTGATTATGTGTGAAAATATCCACAGAAGTAGGTTTTGATGAATTCTTGAGTTTTCATGGAAAACAACAATTTTGGAGTAATTTTTGGTCATAAACTTGAGTGCATATATATGGAAAAAATTTATTTAACAACATAGTCACATACGCATTTTTTTGACAGGTTGTCAGTATAATGCATAATGTGAATGGGCTCAAAGGCTTGTTGTATGCATGCATAATGGTGGGGGGGCATCACGTAGGAGATGGCCAAGAAAATGCATCACGTGCATGGATGAACTCCCCAAAGATACCGTCCACGAGATCAGGTGGGGGGGTTAGCAGCTTGCACACGGGATTAGCGGACGAGAATAGCCACATCGTGAAGACCATTTCGTGACCGGATCCCACGGAGCAGAAGCCCTCCCTAGGTTCTGTTCGCATCCGGCCTACATGCGGAGCTAACAGCGAGAACAAGCCGGGGGCGTTGGCGAGATGCTCGCGTGAGCTGCGGGCGGTTCGCTCAAGGGACGTCGACGGAGGTTCGCATGCATACGGGAACAACGGATTGCACTTGATCTGCAGCAACTGCATGCGGAGGCGACGCCGTGTGCAGTGCGTGAACAGTGGGAGAAGCTTGGCATCGCCCACCCCCCTATAAAAGGGAGGCTCAAGGACCGTGGAGGGGGTGGTCGGCTGTTCTGGGGTTTTTCTTCTTCTGTTTTGTTTTTTTGGGTTTTCCCGGGTTGGCTTTTACCTTTGGTTTTCTTTGTTGGGCGTTCGGACTTCATTTTTTTTGGGGAGTTTTTAGTCGTCGTTTTCTCTTCTGTTTAGCCTTAGTTGCAGGTCGACGTGGTGGGTTCTCTCGGGTGGTGGTCCGGCGAGCATCCCTCGCCGCAGCAAGCTTCCTTCTGCATGCGGTTCACGTGGAGCCTCACCACGGCAGCTGTCCGCCTCGCTCTGGAAGGAAGAGGACGTGCAACGTCCATCTGCGGCGCCATCGGTCACCTCGCGTGGAGCCTCCTGTAGCTGTTGCAGCACCATTGTCCGTGGCGAGTTCCTCTGCTTCTCACCCGTGGCGAGCCTCTTTGCTGCACAAAGAGCGTCCATGACGTGAAGAAGGGTGGCATTGGCGAGCCCCCTCTGCTGCTCGCGTGTGACCTCCGCAACAGAGAAAAGGAGCAGCAAAGGACCTTCGTTCTGCATTCTTTTTTTTACTGTTACCTTAATTCTGTTCATCCCAGTTTCTATTTTTTTTGTCCATTGTAGTATTTTCTTCAAAGTGCCAACTTAGTTAGTTTATTAATAATAGTTGTCTCAAGTTTGATAATTTCGCTGCAAGCACACTGGTTCTTTGGTATTGATTTAGTAGAAATACTTTATCTTTTTATTATTATTATCTTCATCTCCCTCTTCCCTTTTCTACAAGAGTGGTGTCTTCCCTTTGTTGTTGTCATTGTGAATAATTAAATTAATTTGTGTCTCAATTTATAAAAGTCCATTCACCTAGGTTAGTTAATTTTAATTTGTCAACTCTTATTTTAGTGTCCATTTGCCATAAATTTCTACTTATACAACTCAAGATTTTCTACCTTAAAATCTAAATTTCCCAGTGGACTCGACTCGGACTCACCGCTTAACTATTTTCTTATAATTAATTTGTGGGCCAATAAATAAATTTGGTAGTGAATGTATTAACGGCATGCATTTTAACTATCAACCCGCCGACACGATATGTCCCCTTGAACGGTCCACACTGGGCCGCTCAGGGATGTGCGGCCGCATAAGGACCGCACCTAGTGTTAAACGGCCAGCACATGACCGTTCTACCCAGGTCCAAACAGACTGAAGAACGGCCAACATGGGCCCGTTCAACAGATGTGCGGCCAGCTCCTGGCCGCACGTGGCTGAAGAACGGTCAGCTCCTGGCCGCTCGTCTCCCAACGGTAATAAACCTGAATGGTTAGCCCTTAGCCGCACTAGGGAAGAGCTGCTATGGTTTCACCGTTCAAGGGTTGTGCAGTCCAGATCTGGCCCCACACCCAAGCAACGGCACCAGACGACGTACGGCCAACACCTGGCCGCACGAAGGGTTATGCGGCTAGCTCCTGGCCCCACACCCCGGTGCACTGTACAATGGTAAAATTCAACGGTCGAATACCCAGGGTTGTGCGGTTGTTGTGCGACTGCACCTTAGGATATGCGGTCCCACGATAGACCGCGCAAGCCTACTGCGCGCTGAGCCCGTAAACCACGGAATCGGGGCTCAAAATGGCAGATCGGACGAACTCTCCCCGCGGCATGAACGGCCCTTCCCGGTGCAAAAATGACCCCTCTTGACCTCGTCTTGAGCTAAAACTCATGGGGAAGAAAGGCAAGAGGCTAAGGAACGTCACCCTACCTCCGGTCCGCAACGAGAGGCACCGATCCAAGCTCAAACCCACGAAGAACGCCGTTAGAACATCGCCTTCCCACGCTTGCCGCACACCCGCACGATCGCCTCGTCGTCACCCACGTCCTCGTGCCGTCGCACCGCCGCCGTCTGCAGCCGGAATGGAGGTCGCCGCGCTCGAACGGGAGAGAGAGAGAGAGTGGGCGGCCACGGTCATGAGGGAGGAAGGAGAAGAAAGGAAGAAGAAGAAGAAAAAGAAAAAAAAACGGGGGGTTTTAATAGAAAATTTGAAATTGTCGAAAAATACCAAAAAATAGAAAATTACATTTCCACGATCCTCGGAACGCACTGATCGCAACGGTACCACTCTCGCCTAGGTGAACGACCCGGTTCACCCGCAACGAGGTTCCGAAAGAATTACCGAAACACACACCGGGAATCAGAAAATGCACGCGGAAAAGCCGCGGAACGCTCCCGGGCCTCCGAAACAACTCCGGATCGCGCCGATCCGGACACGGAATGTGACGACCCAGAGTTTAGGATACCGATATACCGATAAATCGCTATACCAATACCAAGAAATGGGGAGGCCACCCAAGAGGCTGATGAGGCCCCTGAAGGGTTAGTGATGGTTGTTGAGGGATTGCATTACGAATTGGAATTACAACGCACAATATTGACAATTAGCAACAAAAATTAATATTAATGCGGAAGCAATTTAAAATATCAGAGTGGTAAATATATACACTAGTCCAGATTTACAACAGAGCACATGTCCACTGCACAACTACACGGGGCATACCCCGGCCAAAATCACAACAAAAGACGAACCGACTACAGCTGGCGACCCTACACGCAATCACCAAACGGACGCGACGACGAAGCGGTGGGAGGCTGGGGCGACTCACCTGCAAAAGTGAAGGGTGAGTCACAGCCAGACTCAGTAGGGGTCACGCGGATCCCTACAACGCACTAACACACATGCATGCAAAACGTAAAGGCAACCAACATGCAATAAGTAATTAAACAGGCAAATGGCATAATTAAAACAATAATAAAACTGTAAATCTAACTACGCAGTAAAATAAAATAGCTAACACCAAAATCTCACAAAACACCAGTGCTGAAAATAAATCTACTCACTACTTCCAAGTGACAGAAGAAGTCTACTCCATCGTAGAACAAGAGAGCCTCACTAGTAGAAAGAGACTAGATGCGTCCCTGACGACTTACTCTGCGGCCTCCAGCAACGCACGTGTAAGCGTCTACACGGAGAGGCGTAACAAAATCGGTACCAAACCGAGTAACTAGTCAGAGCGACACTCGTCAGTGCCAGTCCCTATCTCTGACCACGTGTGCACACACTGGCTCTTGCATGAACCAGGTCCTCCAGTTAGTTTTCCCCCTCCGCAGGACGCTACGGCCAAGCCGGGGGCCCACGGGAACTAGCTTACAAACCGTTGATTGGGATACCCTACCACCCCTCCCAAGTGGGTCGACCCGCGTCGTAGGGCTACGACTAGTGGCTCTATCACAAGGAACGTGAGGGAAACATCCCTATTCGCATCATAAAACACATTAAAATCCATTTCAAACTCTGCAAAGAAGGGTGGTCCAACCTTGGCCGCTCAACACATATACGGTCCTCCTTTAACCTGTAGAGCCCCAGGAATTTTAAATCATTTTCTGGAATTTATAAAAGTTTCAGAATAAGTATGTAAATAGACTACTTGACTGATAAGTCATTATAAGGATCAAAAAGTTAAACATAATTGACCCAAACCACTTAAAGAAAGTCCAAAAGGATTTTAGACCAAACCCATTTAATATTGGCCCATATTCTAGAAGAAATTAAGCCCACCCACGAATTTAAAAGATAAGATAAGATAAATACAAGTATATCTAAATAATTATTAGATAACTATCAAAAGAGTTTTAACATTTTAAAAGTCCTAACTACGACCCAAGTAGCGGTCTATCGCACGACCGTCACCTTCAAGTGACGCATGGGCCTTGGACCGTCACTTGTCTGCAGTTCCGTGAAGAAAAGATCTCGTGAAAAGATTAGAACTTGATGTTCCTATCCATTAAGGATCGACTTGGAAGGGTTGAAGAGACTCTAGGGACTCCTAGGGATAAGAATTATGTGAAATAAGGACTCTAGAATCGATCTAATCCTCAAACCCTAACCCAAACTCTATAAATAGGGCATAGTTTTGAACCGTGCGACCCTTACTTTTTGGACGTAAAGAAGCAAGGTAAGGAGTCATCATTTCTGGTAAGTTGTTTGGAAGTTTTTGTTGATTATATTATAGACTAACCCCCCTCCGAATTTCACATCTTAAGGTCAAGGGAGCGTGGAGTTAGAGCCCAAGGAAGTAGCTGAAAAAGTCATGAAGGAAGGTGAAGAATTCTCAACCAAATCCAGAACCCTCAACCTAAGTAAGAGGTAGGTTATCTCATGAACGGCAAAAATTCATGAATAGGATTAAAAGCCTCTGGTTTTGAGTGTTCATCATGCATGCTAGATCATCGTTTTCATGTTTTGACATCTCTATATATTGCATACATCCCATAACTCTAACAAAAGAGAATTTAAACATGATGTTCATCTATTCATGATTTCCTATGCATGTAGAAGGCCTATATAGTTCATCATGTCTAGAGTATGTTGATTTCCAGATGGGAGTTAATATCTTAAGTCACTATATTCGTTTCTGTAGCAGAGTAAGTAACGCATGTGTCTAAGACCGTCTTTATAAAATAACGGCCTCAGAACGGACCGTTACACTCTCTGTATATGGGGTTCTCCTCTGTTGATAATAACGCGCCAGGACTGACGCGCTACTTGCATATAACGGCCCCGGTTCAGACCGTCGCTTTCATTATGACGCCCCCTCATCAGACCGTCATATCCTGTATTCTGTCAAATAGATCTTAGCTTGCCACTACTATCTATTGTCATGAGTAGATATCCAAGTTTTGCAAATATAAGGTTATGTAATCGTTCATGATAGGTCTTACATGCCTTATATCTCACTTCTACTTTGAACTATGATTAAATGCTTAAACCAAACTCTATAGTTTTGTACTCTAAAGCATGATTTTGAAAGCATGTTATTGACGGAGTTTTTCATCATGATTTCACATGAATTATGCATCTCTCTCTGTCAATAGAGTCAATTCTATAAGTACATGACACGTACTCCGGTATGATGTCATTAGTTCACACATTGCACTATAGGGACACTATCTTGGACATGAGGACCTCTCTATTGGATGTTCCTTCCAATAGACTAGGAAATCATTGTTTCAAGGCCTCCGTAATTCTCCGCGAGCCTGGGATTCCCACTAGGACGCCGAGTTGGTTGTACCAATTAAAGCCCATTAGCTAGATTGCACCATCGGGTTTCTGATTCTAGGCAAGTAACGGCCCTGGACCGGACCGTCACGCCCAAGTAACGGCCAGGTTCCAGACCGTCGCATTCCTCTGAGTTCATTTTCCTGGAATCAGTAACGGCCTAGTGTGGAAGCGTTACATAATGTAACGGCCCAGACCATGACCGTCACATAGCTTGCATATGTTAACCCAAGGTTTGACCAAGGGTTAATACTCCAATGGTTTTAGACATACCTCGATGATCTAGAACTTATCATACTGGTTGAATTAACTGAATATAAAGAGGAAGAGTTAAGAAAAATGCCGTTATGCTGCCGATTTATTTTAAGAGCATAGCCTTGTTTAAATCTTTCTTGACTCATAATGTACATCCGTTGAAGCATTCATTCATTGACTATTGGTATCATGGAATTGTTGAACTTACTAAAATTCTTGGCCATACTGTACTGTTATATGCGTGGAAGTAGCTTAATTTATACGTGAAGATGCGATCGAGCACTGATTGTGTTCAAGGGCTCTATGCTAGTCCCCTCGGCTGATTGTCGGAAACATACTATTATATAAACCATGGGGTATGATGCTACTGGCGTCGCATTGCGCTGGGAGTGCTTGTTTTATAAATAAGTGAAGATCCACGACACACATAATGACATGACATTCTTGCTTGATATTCCACGGAAATTCACCAACTATGTACTCCAAGGAGACTAGTGTGATATGTGGCATTGCTCGTACTTCCTTGTTACATGATTGATTGGAACGGCCAGATAACATGTTATATCCTTGCTAGCTCATTCTTGAATTATTCTATCTCACCGAGTATCTTGTTACTTTGGTTTTACCGCATGATGGATTCGCATTGCATGATTTTACCTAACTCTCTAGAGCTAAAATGCTAACTACTTTAATTATGCTTTCATGTTGATACGAAGATACCTACTGGGCAAGCGTGCTCATGACCTATTGTTTAATGATTTTCAGGAAATGAGTATAGTTCGCATTCGGATTCGGGTGATTCAAGCAACGGGTCCGAGAGTGATTAAGAGTTATCTTGATAAGAGAGAAGACTTAGGCAGTCTATAGTGTTTAGATGGAGTCAATGTAAAATTTTCTCATTTCTTGAGTCAATTAGTGGAAAGAGTCACAACATGTATACTTTGAATATTTGCTTATGGAATAAAGTTGAGATTGATTTCATCTTGTGCAATTACATCTATTTATGTGATTGTTTCGCGCTCTGAATGTTCTTGCTTGCAAGAGGCTTACCATGCCGGCTGTTCGCGCTCCCCGAGCGAGTCTTCCGCTGCAAACAAAGGCTCGGGGCGTGACAGTTAAGTTGGTATCAGAGCCTAAGTCTCAGGACTTAGGGAAAAGAGTCATGTTATAGGATAAGTCCAAGGTTAAGGACCCATACCTATGAACTAAGGAAGGAGATTCCATACCCATGTGAAGATTGGGTAGAGCCTGGTTTAAGATAAACTAACTAGCTTCAATATTTATTCCAATTTTGTAAGGAATAACAAATAGTTATTTTCTCGCAGGTACCGTATTTTATACATGGCTCGTCGTGTAGATTGGGATGGTATGCAACAAACCGTTACCGGCCTTACTCAGGCGCTGCAAACCATAGCACAGGGCGGTGCAGGGGCAAGGGCTGGAGACCTTCATCAAAATTTTCGGAGTCTAAACCCTCCGCGTTTCTATGGATCCTCAAATCCAGACGAAGCAGAGAATTGGATAGATGAGATGAACAGAATTTTTGATGTTATACAATGCACTGATCAGGAGAAAGTCCGTCTAGCGACGTTTCAATTAAATAAAGATGCCCGAACGTGGTGGAAGACAGTTCCGGCACCACCAGTAGATGCACCACATACTTGGAATGGTTTCCTCACACTATTCCGTGCCAAGTATTTCTCGGAGCATGTAAAAGAAAGGAAGGCCATGGAGTTCGCCTCCCTTCGTCAAGGAATGCTATCAGTAGCAGAATATGAGTTACAGTTTTCAAGACTCGCACCATATGCACCACACCTTATCAGCACAGAATTACTCAAAGCAAACCGATTCATGGACGGGTTACGTCCCGGCTTTATACAACAGCTGGGAACTCAAAATATCCGCACTTATGCGGAGATGGTCCAGCGAGCCTATTTATGTGAAAGGACCTTAGAAAAGGTCGAGAAACTAAAGGGGAAAGGAGAAGGATCAGGCCGATAATCTGATCGTCACTACAAAAAGGAGAAGTTTAGCATCACGGAACCTTACAAGAACCGTGATAGCAAGAAAAGATCAAGAAACGGGAATGGTAACGGTTCCCACAAGAATCATAAGAAGGTTAAGGAAGAGCAAGATCCCTCGGCATGCACATTTTGCGAGAAATTCGGCCACTCGGCTGAAGAATGCTGGAGGCGCCTAGGGGCTTGTTTGCGTTGCGGGAGTAGGGAGCATCGTGTACCAAATTGCCCCCTTATAAAAGAACAAACAAATAATGAAGGACGTAGGAGGCAGGCTCGCCTCAATGCAGTTATAGATGAGGAGGAAGCGCCCAAGGATCAAAAGGACGGGCTTATGGAAGGTACTCTCCAAATCTGTTCCCATCCTGCCTTTGTGCTATTTGATACTGGTGCTTCTCACTCTTTCATCTCTACTACCTTTGCAAAAACTTTGCCAATTACTTCTGTCCCCCTTTCTTCAAATCTCGCTATAACTACACCATTAGGACCTGGAACTAAGCTCACTAAGCATTATCCTGATTGCGAAGTAGTAGTAGAAGGACATAACCTTCCTGCAAATTTGATATGCCTAGACATGAAGGGTTATGATGCCATTCTAGGGGTTGATTGGCTTGTTGATCATGACGCCTATATAAATTGTCGAAATAGGATCATATCCTTTCGCAAGCCTGGACTTCCAAGATTTTCTTTTCTTGGCATCAAATACAAGAAGCATCCTACCATAATATCCTCTCTTCATGCTTGTAAACTCATCTTACAAGGATGCGAAGCTTTTCTTGCCTCAGTCATTGTCACAGAATCCAAAGAAATTATCTTAACAGACATTCCAATTGTCAGTGAATTCTCAGATGTGTTCCCATCCGAACTACCTAGTTTACCGCCCGAGAGGGAAGTAAACTTTACCATTGAACTCATTCCAGGAGCGGCACCTGTTTCTATAGCCCCTTACAGGATGTCCCCCACTGAACTTAAGGAATTGAAGAAGCAACTACAGGAACTTCTGGACAAAGGTTTTATCAGACCTAGCACATCCCCTTGGGGTGCGCCTGTTCTATTTGTCAAGAAGAAGGATGGTTCTCTCAGGTTATGTATTGACTACCGGCAATTGAATCAACTGACAATCAAGAATAAATATCCATTGCCGCGTATAGATGAGCTCTTCGATCAGCTTTCGGGAGCAGAATATTTCTCAAAGGTTGACCTTAGGTCTGGTTATCATCAACTTAGGATCAAAGAAGACGATATCTATAAATCAGCTTTTCGAAGTCGCTATGGCCACTACGAATTTGTGGTGATGCCGTTTGGGTTAACAAATGCCCCATCAGCTTTCATGCAACTAATGAACAACGTTTTCCAACCATACTTAGACCAATTTATCGTTGTCTTCATCGATGATATTCTGATATACTCCAAAACACGCAAGGAACATGAAGAACATTTAAGGACAGCTTTACAAACACTTAAAGAACACAAGCTTTATGCTAAGTTAAGTAAGTGTGAATTCTGGCTCAAGGAAGTCTCATTCTTAGGCCACATTATTTCAAAAGAAGGTATTGCTGTGGACCCTTCTAAGGTAGAAGCTGTCAGAGATTGGAGTCAACCAACGACGGTAACAGAAGTCAGAAGCTTTTTGGGTCTAGCTGGTTATTATAGAAGATTCATAAAGGACTTTTCAAAGATCACGGTTCCTTTAACTAGACTTACAAGGAAAGAGAACCCATTTGTCTGGTCGAAAGATTGTGAAAAGAGTTTTCAAAATCTTAAGAAACATCTTACTACAGCCCCTATTTTATCATTACCAGTGGAGGGTGCTGAATTTGAAGTATACACAGATGCATCAGGAATTGGCTTAGGATGTGTTCTTATGCAAGATGGAAAGGTGATTTGTTATTCTTCAAGACAATTGAAGCGTCACGAAGAAAATTATCCAGTACATGATCTGGAATTGGCAGCAGTTATCTTTGCATTGAAAATTTGGCGCCATTATCTGTATGGAGAAAAATTCACTGTCTATTCAGATCACAAGAGCTTGAAGTATCTATTCTCCCAAAAAGAGCTTAATATGAGGCAAAGAAGATGGTTGGAATATCTTAAAGACTTTGATTTTACTATTCAATATCACCCTGGAAAGGCAAATGCTGTAGCAGATGCACTCAGCAGGAAACCAATGGGTACGTTATCAAGTCTCATGATTAGTGTAACTAACCTCATACCTCAATTTGCTCAGTTAAATCTAGATGTTGATATAAAGGAAGAAAATTGCTTTATAGCAAATATACGAGCTCAACCTAGATTGATTGAAGATTTGGCCAAGTTGCAAGAAGATGACCCTGTTCTACTGGAAATCAAGGTAAATATAGAACAAAGATCGGATTTTGCTATCTCTGATGATGGAAGGTTATTATTTAAGGGCCGAATGTGTATACCTGATCATGAAGATACAAAGAAACAAATCTTAGAAGAAGCACACAAATCAAAATACTCCATTCATCCAGGAGGGACAAAAATGTATCAAGATCTCAAGAAGAACTTCTGGTGGCCTAATATGAAGAGGGAAGTAGCTGACTTCGTGTCTCGATGTCTTACTTGTCAACAAGTTAAAGCGGAACATTTCAGACCTGCAGGAAAATTACATCCCTTAAGTATTCCGGAATGGAAGTGGGAAAGTATAGGAATGGATTTCATCATGGGATTACCTAAGACAAGAGGTGGACATGATGGTATATGGGTAATCATAGACCGATTGACTAAGTCTGCACATTTCCTACCAATTAAAAGTCGATGGTCTGTTGATATTCTAGCAGCCCTATACATGAAGGAAATTGTCAAGTTACATGGGGTTCCTATCACTATCATATCAGATCGAGACCCTCGATTCACATCACAATTCTGGAAGGGATTACAACAATCACTTGGAACCAGATTAAATTTTAGCACAGCCTTTCATCCACAAACTGATGGTCAAACAGAAAGGGCAAACCAGGTGGTAGAAGATATGCTAAGAGCATGTGTCATTGATTTTGGAGGAAGCTGGCATGATCACTTACCTCTTGTAGAATTTGCATATAACAATAGCTATCAAGCTAGCATACAAATGGCACCTTTCGAAGCTTTATATGGGAAAAGTTGTCGATCACCAATATGTTGGAGTGAAATAGGGGAAAGGCAATATCTAGGCCCGGATCTTATTAGAGATTCTACAGAAAAGATAAAACTCATTCAAGAAAGGATGAAGATAGCACAAGACAGGCAGAAATCTTATGCCGACAATCGAAGGCGCGACTTGGAATTTCAAACAGGTGAACATGTATATCTAAAAGTTTCCCCAGGTCGTGGTATTCGAAGATTTGGCATTAAAGGAAAACTGACTCCAAGATTTATTGGCCCATTCGAAATTCTTGAAAGAATCGGCGAAGTGGCTTACCGACTGGCCTTACCACCACAATTAGCAGGAGTTCACGACGTATTTCACGTCTCTATGTTAAAGAAATATGTATATGACCCAGATCATATTATCACTTATGATAACCTGGAGATACAGAAGGACTTAACTTATGAACAAACACCAGTAAGGATTCTGGAACGGGAAGAACGCTAACTCAGAAATAAGATCATCCCAATGGTTAAAATTCAATGGAAGAAGGCATGGCCTTATGAAGCAATATGGGAAACTGAAGCAGCTATGACGAAAAGATTCCCAGAATTATTCAACTGTAAGTACGCTCTCCTCAATCCATGTTTTGAATTTGGGGACCAAATTCTTTTTAAGAGGGGGAGGGTGTAGAGCCCCAGGAATTTTAAATCATTTTCTGGAATTTATAAAATTTTCAGAATAAGTATGTAAATAGACTACTTGACTGATAAGTCATTATAAGGATCAAAAAGTTAAACATAATTGACCCAAACCACTTAAAGAAAGTCCAAAAGGATTTTAGACCAAACCCATTTAATATTGGCCCATATTCTAGAAGAAATTAAGCCCACCCACGAATTTAAAAGATAAGATAAGATAAATACAAGTATATCTAAATAATTATTAGATAACTATCAAAAGAGTTTTAACATTTTAAAAGTCCTAACTACGACCCAAGTAGCGGTCTATCGCACGACCGTCACCTTCAAGTGACGCATGGGCCTTGGACCGTCACTTGTCTACAGTTCCGTGAAGAAAAGATCTCGTGAAAAGATTGGAACTTGATGTTCCTATCCATTAAGGATCGACTTGGAAGGGTTGAAGAGACTCTAGGGACTCCTAGGGATAAGAATTATGTGAAATAAGGACTCTAGAATCGATCTAATCCTCAAACCCTAACCCAAACTCTATAAATAGGGCATAGTTTTGAACCGTGCGACCCTTACTTTTTGGACGTAAAGAAGCAAGGTAAGGAGTCATCATTTCTGGTAAGTTGTTTGGAAGTTTTTGTTGATTATATTATAGACTAACCCCCCTCCGAATTTCACATCTTAAGGTCAAGGGAGCGTGGAGTTAGAGCCCAAGGAAGTAGCTGAAAAAGTCATAAAGGAAGGTGAAGAACTAGGGCTGAATTCTCAACCAAATCCAGAACCCTCAACCTAAGTAAGAGGTAGGTTATCTCATGAACGGCAAAAATTCATGAATAGGATTAAAAGCCTCTGGTTTTGAGTGTTCATCATGCATGCTAGATCATCGTTTTCATGTTTTGACATCTCTATATATTGCATACATCCCATAACTCTAACAAAAGAGAATTTAAACATGATGTTCATCTATTCATGATTTCCTATGCATGTAGAAGGCCTATATAGTTCATCATGTCTAGAGTATGTTGATTTCCAGATGGGAGTTAATATCTTAAGTCACTATATTCGTTTCTGTAGCAGAGTAAGTAACGCATGTGTCTAAGACCGTCTTTATAAAATAACGGCCTCAGAACGGACCGTTACACTCTCTGTATATGGGGTTCTCCTCTGTTGATAATAACGCGCCAGGATTGACGCGCTACTTGCATATAACGGCCCCGGTTCAGACCGTCGCTTTCATTATGACGCCCCCTCATCAGACCGTCATATCCTGTATTCTGTCAAATAGATCTTAGCTTGCCACTACTATCTATTGTCATGAGTAGATATCCAAGTTTTGCAAATATAAGGTTATGTAATCGTTCATGATAGGTCTTACATGCCTTATATCTCACTTCTACTTTGAACTATGATTAAATGCTTAAACCAAACTCTATAGTTTTGTACTCTAAAGCATGATTTTGAAAGCATGCTATTGACGGAGTTTTTCATCATGATTTCACATGAATTGTGCATCTCTCTCTGTCAATAGAGTCAATTCTATAAGTACATGACACGTACTCCGGTATGATGTCATTAGTTCACACATTGCACTATAGGGACACTATCTTGGACATGAGGACCTCTCTATTGGATGTTCCTTCCAATAGACTAGGAAATCATTGTTTCAAGGCCTCCGTAATTCTCCGCGAGCCTGGGATTCCCACTAGGACGCCGAGTTGGTTGTACCAATTAAAGCCCATTAGCTAGATTGCACCATCGGGTTTCTGATTCTAGGCAAGTAACGGCCCTGGACCGGACCGTCACGCCCAAGTAACGGCCAGGTTCCAGACCGTCGCATTCCTCTGAGTTCATTTTCCTGGAATCAGTAACGGCCTAGTGTGGAAGCGTTACATAATGTAACGGCCCAGACCATGACCGTCACATAGCTTGCATATGTTAACCCAAGGTTTGACCAAGGGTTAATACTCCAATGGTTTTAGACATACCTCGATGATCTAGAACTTATCATACTGGTTGAATTAACTGAATATAAAGAGGAAGAGTTAAGAAAAATGCCGTTATGCTGCCGATTTATTTTAAGAGCATAGCCTTGTTTAAATCTTTCTTGACTCATAATGTACATCCGTTGAAGCATTCATTCATTGACTATTGGTATCATGGAATTGTTGAACTTACTAAAATTCTTGGCCATACTGTACTGTTATATGCGTGGAAGTAGCTTAATTTATACGTGAAGATGGGATCGAGCACTGATTGTGTTCAAGGGCTCTGTGCTAGTCCCCTCGGCTGATTGTCGGAAACATACTATTATATAAACCATGGGGTATGATGCTACTGGCGTCGCATTGCGCTGGGAGTGCTTGTTTTATAAATAAGTGAAGATCCACGACACACATAATGACTGTAGACAAGCCATTCCTGACGTCTCCTGAGAAAGTCTCATATTACTATACAACGCCCCGCAACGGCTTACGCATTTTGAATCACTCGAGTGCTTCCTTTTCTCGGGTCTTCTTCTGCGTTTTTCGGCATCCAGAATCGTCTCGTCACGCCATTCGGACGGCATCAACACCAGTCAGACGTATCAAGAGGTTCCGGAACCAAGATGTTGTCTGCCGGGAAGCCGTTGGGTAGGACCCGGGTGGGTCTTAATGGGGGCGTCCAAGCCCCTGGACGCCCCCATCCTTTTAATTTATTTTATTTATTTTCTCAGGGCCCAAATCAAATAAAAAACATATAAATTAATGGAGGCGTCCAGGCCGCTGGACGCCTCCATAAAAACAAAAACAAAAATATATATATGTAAAATGCCAGTTGGCATGCAAAAACAAAAATAAAAAATATAAATATATATTAATGGAGGCGTCCAGGCCCCTGGACGCCTCCATAAAAATAAATAAAAAAAATAAAAATGCCAGCCTTGGCATAAAAGACAAAAGAAAGATAAAAAAATAATATAATTTTGGAGGCGTCCAGACCCCTGGACGCCTCCATCAAAACCCTCACGGGCGCTGGCCACCGAACGACGGTTTGTCGTGTGTGAAAAAAATCCAAAATATAGAGACGTCCGGTCAGCTGGACGCGCCCATTTTTGAATCACGAGGCGCCGCTCAGAAAACCACGCGTTGTGCCAAACCGCGTGCGGCCGGCGTCGGCTTTCGGTGGACCTGCTTGAGGCGTTCGGGACCCTGGACGCCTCCATAAAAGTATTCCAAAAAAAATATATATATAAATAGAATAAAATATTATTTCGGCCCTGATGGAGGTGTCCAGGGTCCTGGACGCCTCCACCCTCCGGAGCTCTATAAATAGAGGCCCACCCCCTCAGTTCTAAAGGAGCTTCTAAGTGATCCGATAGGCTGCCGGAGCCCAGAGGCTACGGAGTCATTTTCTAACCCGTGGGTTCTTTTGTAGGTGGAGGTTCTGCCGGCTTCTCGGGTGCTCACGCTCGCGAGAGGAAGGTCGTCTTCATTCACCGCGCTTCCACGTCGTCCCCACGCTGCCGGAGCTCCGCCGGATTTCACCCTCGGCTCATCCAATAAGCCTTTTCCTCCCCTTTTTCTCCATAGTTCTTTACATTCATCATATTGCATCCTCTATCCCCCTTCATAAGGGCGCCTCTTCTCTTATACTTCTTGCATCCATCATCTCATTTTCCTCCTACTCGAGTCCGAGAGGGGTTTAAAAGATAACACCAACCAGGTGTGTGTCTTGCCATCATTTCGTTATTTTTACCGCAAGGATTTGAATACTACACCTCCATCTTTCTAATCCACTTGTCATTTATTTGTCGTTGTTTTGCAAGGGTACCCGAGGAAAGCCCTCTCCGTCGGCCGGCCGGAAGGAGAGGAAGAAGCAACCCGCCATCTCCCGCTCTTGAGGTAGGCGCGATCATCTTCTTATTTTGGGGTCTTTCGGCCCCTGGCGATCACATCTTTTCATCGAGGCCGCGGCGAGTCACTTTCCCAATGGCCGTTTAAATCTCTGTTCTTATATTCTCTTTTATATTCTGCTATATTCTGCTCATATTCTCGAGGCCGCGGCGAGTCACTTCCCCAATGGCCGTTTCAATCCTTGTTATTTAATTTCCGCACTATTCCCGTCCCCCCGAGGTCGCGGCGAGTCACTTCCCGCTATGGCCGTTTGAACCCCATATCTTGCTATATTATACTTGTCCCGCTCGCCCCGCCGGAGCAATCTCCCGTGGTGGCCCCTTCTCCCTTCTCTCTTATTTCTGTGTTGCAGCAAAGCAAACAAACAAAAAAGAAGGAGCCCGCGCGCTCTCCGCTTCCCCTTCCCCGCTCTCTTCCCCGAACCGCGTGACGTCGCTCACAGATTGGCGATCACGGTGGGACCTCTACTGCTTCCTTTCGGCTACCCTTGCAAGTTCGGCACCATCCGTGCCTCTCCACCTTGGCGCCCGCGCGCGCCACCGTTGTGCTCACGGCAGCACTATCAGTTGTGATTCGTTGTTTGTTTCTTATATGTCTGTTATTTCTGTTGTTTTCTTACTCTATATATCTGTCAGCATTCCATTGCATACATCCATTCCTCTTTTCTATCCTTTTTTCATTTTTTTGAGGATCACCCTTTCCCGGTGAAGGAAGGACTCTCCGTTTGGGAATTCCTCTCAACGGACTAGAATCTCCTATACTGGGACCTCCGTAAGTCCCCGACATCGAAGAATCTCCTCTTCGTTCACTGGGCTGGTTGTACCATTGAAGTTCCCCGGAGTTAGTCATTTCATTCGTGGTGAGACGAGAGACCCTAGCTGACACGGCGGTGAAACAAAAAAAATAAACTAGGGTCCCCATTTTGTGTGAACTTCGGATCTCGCTAAAAATACAAAAAAAATCATCAAAATCAAAACACAAAAAGGGCGTAAAAGCATCCACTTGTTTGATAATCTCTGCTACCTACTTGCTAGTGTATGTTTTTGCGTTCTGGGAAAACTGTGAGCATGTCTCACGAGTCTTTTGAGGAGAACCACCCTAGCCGTGGTTTGACAGCCGACCCGCGAGTCTATGCTATGGACTCGGGTCCTTCTCATGACCCCTCGCATGAGGTGCAGGTTATTGTCGGGGACACGTCCCCGCCACAGGATATCACTTCCTTACTGGGCGTCTTCGCCAACACGGAGCTTACCTCTGAACAGCTCCGGGCCTTCCAGGCCATTCTAAAAGGGAAATCTGTTTCCCCCACGCCCCAGGAATCAACTCCGGCCATCGCACCTCTCCAAGAGTCCGTGCAGGCCATTCCATCTCCCTCATTGGCGCAAGCCATCCAGTCTCCCTCGCTTCAAGGTCAAGCGAGCCAACAACCACCCTCATTCCAGTTCCCGTCACAATCTCAAACTCCCGTTGTTCCCCACACACCGCTTCAGCCAGGGCCAACTGTCGGTGGTCCGACAGCTCCCTCTCATTCTGGGTTCCCCCCTCAAGTCTCCGGGAGACAGTTTCTCCCCCAGTGGCAAGTGCCACCTTCACCTCCAGAGGAGCTCGCCCAATCGCTCCTCAATAGGTTCAATCGCATGGATGAGCAGTTTCAAAATCTGAGAAGAATGGTGGACGTGAAAGCCACCCCGGAGGTTGCTTTGCCAATCCTTCCCGTCATTCATCTTCCCCCCTCCGAAATGCCCACGTACCGTAGGTACAATGGTACCGGCAACCCCTTCATTCACCTCAAGGACTTCATGTATGAGTCCTCCTACTGGCAAAACGATCAGATGTCCCTGGCATACCTCTTTCGGAGATCATTGGATGGTCCCGTGCTTGAGTGGTTCTATTCTCTGGAGCCCCGCGAGGCCGAAAATTTTGAAATAGTGCAGAGAAGGTTCTTGCAGAAATATAGGGATAGGGTCGGTCCCTCACTCTCCATTACCGACCTAGTGGCCGAAAAGATGAAGCCCGACGAGGATTTTGTCCGCTATGCTGATAGATGGAGGTCTCTGGCGGAAAGAATAAGGGATACCCTCTCTGAGCCCGAACAAGTGAAGATGATTGTGTCTAATGCAACCCCACAGTTCAGACACGTCCTGGCCATGAATAAACTTACTACAATGGAGGAACTCTATGAAAGGGCCCGATACATCCAAACCCAGCTAAAAGACTCCCCCATCATGAACATGTTTGAGTCGCCGAAGCCCAAAGTGGTCAGAAAGACAGGCGCTGGTGTCCCGGGCGGAGCCACAGAAGGGGTTGTGACAAATGAGCAAGTGGGTGCGGTCAACAATGCCAATTACGCAGTCAACCCAAGGCCTCCACAAATGCCCCGACTTCCCCTTCAACTAGGTCCTTTCCCTCTTCGTCCTCCACCCCAAAATAATCCACCCCAGGATAATATGCCTCCATTACGTCAACCCCAGCAACAACAACCACAACCTCAGCAACAATAACCACCGCTTCAGTACAACCAAGTTCCACCCCCGGGGAACTATGGTCCCCAACAGCAACAAAGGAGGCCGCTCGGTCCCAAGAGAGCCTACTATCTACCATTGCCAGAAACCTTAGCAGACATTTTTAATGCCCTCATGGCATCAAACCAACTCGCCCTACCCAGAGAAAGGCCCGCGTGGCCCCCCAATGTTGATACCTCCAAATACTACGTCTACCACAGGCAGCCGGGACACACAGTAGATTACTGCTTCCATTTCAAAGATTACATCCATGATATGAATGATGAACATCAAATAGATTGGGATGAGATGAGACGGTATGTCGCGGCTCTCAAGGCTAGGAGACCTCCTCAGAGGCCACAGCAGCAGTTACAACAGCAGCAGCAGTAGCAACCACAACAACAACAGCAGCCTCAGCAGGCCCCACAACAACAGCCCGACATGGGAATAATCCAGAATCCATTACCGGAGCACCAACAGCCCAATCATCAGGTTAACCCCATCTCCTCCTTCCCGAAAGTCGGGAGAGAGCAGGTGTGGCACCAGGAAAGTACCTCCATTCTTTCTACCTCCAACCCTATCGTCATGCAACCCCCTCACCTTGCCCGGGTAGCACCTCTCTCTCATCAACCCGCGTCAGTATCACCACCACCATTTCCACTCGCACCCCGACCTTCTATCAACCGACACTCTCCACTACGCCTTCACACCCTCTCATCTTCTCTCACTCCCCCACTTTACCACCCACCTCTACCACATTTACCCCTACGCCTTCTAAACCCCTTGTCATCCGTCAACCATACATAACCCCGTCTTTCTCCACCACATCAGCACTAATGCCTTCAAAACCACTCATCGCCCACCATCCACCTCAAAACCATTACCCGTTTCAAACCTTACCCACTCCTACTTTGTCTCCATCGCCACCTTCTAGACCCCTTATCCTTCATAATCCGCGCAATATCCCCTCTACCTCCACCATGCCACCACCTAACAAACCCCTCATCAGAATCCCTGCTCCCGTCATCACCCCTGCTTCATCAACCATTCCTCCACTACTACCCCTCAAACCCCTGTTAAAACCCACTGCTGCCCCCACAGAGGTACAAAAGCCACAGGCAATGGTGCTCCGGAGCGGAAGGATTTTCCACAGGGTTTTCTCCCACAACAGTCAGAATCCCGAGCAACCTCAGCCAGAGAAGGATGATGCAGAACAACCAGAAAGAGCTATCCCTGGAACACAGTATGACCTATTAAAACATTTGGACAAGACGCCTGCTCGGATCTCCATCCTCGAGCTTCTTCAAAGATCCACATCCCACCAGGCAGCCTTAATGGAATACCTTCAAAGAGTCATGGTTAATGAAGACCTCCCCGTGGAGAAGATTTCGACAGTCCTGACCCCAACAGACACACAACCAGCCATTATGTTTCACAACTACGAGCTCGCTCCCAAGGAAGCTCGGAAATATGCACTGTGCATTTCAATAAAAATCAATGGGGTATCCATAAACCCGTGTCTTGTGGATACGGGTGCATCCATAAATGTGATCTCCATGAGCACTCTTCAGTTGTGTGGGGTCAACGAGGAACAAATAAGACCTTCCTCGATCACGGTCACGGCTTATGACAATAGCAAAAGGCCGCCGCAGGGGATGATTATTCTGAAGGCAGAACTAGGCCCCATGGCAATTCCCACGGAATTCCATGTCCTCGACATGGACCCCACATTCAAGGCTATACTGGGTCGCCCTTACATCGAAGCCATAGACGCTGTGCCTTCCACCAACCATCAGTGCATGAAGTTTCCTTACAATGGGAGAATTATTAAAGTGGTCAGTACACCTGTCCTTCACACAGTGGATGCTATCAACACCTCTCTGCCTTCTGTTTGGCCGTCTCATCGGCCCATATTGTCACTGCTGGACGTACGTGATCCGTCTCATGTTCCACTAGCACCAAAGGAGCCGGTCAGGGCAACCACAACATCATGTCTCCCTCTTCACTCCAAAGGTTGAGAGATTATGAGGAATATCGGCTATCAACAGGGAAAAGGTCTGGGTGCACAGTTACAGGGTATGCTCAAACCGCCAAAGGAAATTAGGCCGAACCGCAGGTTTGGCCTGGGCTTCAAAGGACCGTTCAAGGCAGATTGGAAGCCCCTCACGTGGACTCTATCAAATCACTTCAACAGAGGGCCCGTTGTTCAGATGGGAGATCATCCACGAGAAGCATATGGGGGATCACATGCTGTATATTTGGCTGAAAAATATCCGAGGATCACCAAAAGAGACAAGATCAAAGATCCGGAATGCGAGTGGGACAAATGATTCGACATACGGGACATTTCCGTTGCACTGGAAAGGATGTTCTCGTCTCCGCAGCTTGAAGGACCACCATTGATCTCCGAAATACCAGAGAATATTACCACTCTTGCCAAGGTTCCAAACTATCCTCGTCCTCGCCAGAAGGACTCTGTCATCGACGGATCTTCATCCGTCCTCAACATTGCCGTCGACGGCTCATTAGCCGCCATCCTCTCCATCCACTCGTCTCAGCCTTTGCTGATATCTTCTTCCTGGGTCAGACAATTGTCTGATGATCTTCCCAGGTCCCCTTCTTTGCTTACATACCTGCGCGGGCTTTTCAACCCGCCCCAGGTCTTCAACCATGATCTGCTCTATGAGCCTCACAATCCTCTAGCCATAACCCCTTTTCTCTCTCCTCCAATCTCTTTTCACTGCTTTGTCATTAAAAATGAAAACGAAAAAAAAAACGTCAATTTTCAAACTCCCCAACAACACATCTTCGTTGAGGAAACCTCCTACATCTCCCACGGCTGCGTACCGCCTTGCGGACCACCCGTCCAAGGTCCGATGAGTGACCTTTTCTATCCCTCCTCTGAGGGGTCTTCTCCTGTACATTCTACACCATCCTCTTCGTCTTCCTCTTCTTCTGTAAATATTGTCAGTCAATCTAGGAATGATAGGCCAAGGGTAATACCTAGGAAGAAATCCAAGGGTAGGCAGATCCCTTGTCGATTCCTTCTGGATTTGGCCGCCAGGTGTCAGGCCCTTCTTGTCATCCCCCAGTTGTTAGAAAATCCCATCCAGCTACCCGAAATAGAATGCGAGGGCGACTGTGCATCTGATGAAGGGTATGGAGTCTACGAGATCACGGATGAAGAATGCCCCACTGAAGATGAGGGTGAAGAATATGAGGATGCGGCGGGCGCATACGCTAGTGGAATGAGGAGATTCGACCAGCCGTCAACCGCCGTAGAAGAATCCACCAAAGAAGTCAACTTGGGAACTGAGGAAGACCCTAGGATCATCCTCATAAGTGACAACCTACCACCCTCTGAAGAAGAGGCATTAATTGAGGTTCTCAAGGAATATAAGGACACGTTCGCATGGAGCTACGAGGATATGCTGGGTCTGGATTCAACCTTGGTCGAACACCGTTTAACCCTAAAATCAGGGTCCGTCTCGGTAAAACAAAGGTTAAGGCGTTTCCACCCTCAGATGGCTTTGAAAATGAAAGAAGAGGTCGATAAGCTCCACAAAGTCAGGTTCATTAGAGTCGTCCTTTATCCTCAATGGGTGGCGAACATTGTCCCGGTCATGAAAAAAGATGGGAAGGTCAGGATTTGCATCGACTTCCGGGACCTTAACCGCGCGTGTCCAAAGGATGATTTTCCCTTACCTCACATTGATGTGCTGATTGATAACACGGCAGGCTACGAAACCCTCTCTTTCATGGATGGATTTTCAGGATACAATCAAATTCGTTTGGCAGAAGAGGATCAGGAAAAGACGTCATTCACTACCCCTTGGGGAACATATTGTTACGTGGTGATGCCGTTTGGGTTAAAGAATGCTGGAGCTACTTACCAAAGAGCGATGATGGCCATATTTCATGACATGATGCACATATATCTGGAAGTGTATGTGGATGACTTATTGGTGAAATCAAGGACCAGGATGGAATATCCAGAAGTTTTGGCTAAGGTCTTGCAAAGGTCAAGAGAGTTCCAATTGAAAATGAACCCGAAAAAGTGTGTGTTTGGTGTGTCGTCGGGTAAATTGCTGGGGTTCATTGTGAGCAAAAGAGGGATCGAGATTGATCCCGACAAAGCCAAGGCTATCAGGGATATGCCGCCTCCCAAAAATTTGAGGGAAGTCCGAGGTTTAATCGGGAGGTTGCAGTTTATTCATCGGTTTGTGTCTCAACATTCACAAAGGTGTAGACATCTCTACGAGTTGACCAAGCCAGGAGTAGAATTCCACTGGAATTCTAAATGTCAGAAAGCTTTTGAAGGGTTGAAGGAATATCTGGCTAGTCCACCCGTTCTCATCCCACCCAAACCAGAAAAACCTCTGATCCTTTACGTCTCAGTCTTGGATGACTCCGTGGGAGCCGTCCTCGCACAAGCTGATGAAGAAGGCAAGGAACGGGCAACCTATTACTTGTCTAAACTTCTCAATCCCTGTGAGCAGAAGTACACCGTCATGGAGAAAACCTGTGCTGCCCTCGTTTGGGTGGTGCAGAAATTGAAGCACTACTTCTTGGCTCACGAGGTCCACTTGATTGCTCGAATGAATCCTATCAAATTCCTTCTGGAGAAATCCGTCCTTACGGATAGGCTAGCACGCTGGCAAAGTTTTCTCTCTCAGTTCGACATCACCTACATCCAGCAAAAGGCGATTAAAGGCTATGCCATAGCCGAGCATCTCGCTCACCATCCTCTTCCCAAGTTCGATCCCGTCCAATCAAAGTTTCCAGATGAGGAACTAATGTCCATCAACCAATCAGATGAGCCAATGTGGACACTATATTTTGATGGAGCTCTGAATTCTCAAGGGAGAGGAATCGGCGTCGCCCTCCTGTCACCTGAAGGTCTCACATTCCCGTTGGCATATCAGCTCAAATTTTCAGTCACCAACAATATAGCTGAATATGAAGCTCTTCTAGCTGGCATAGAACTCGCCCATTCTTTTCGTATCACTGAGTTGCGAGTCGTAGGTGATAGTCAACTCATCATTCGCCAGGTGCTCACTAAGTATCGCACTCGCGATCCCAAACTCAAGCCATACCAAGAACTCACTGCTGCCTTTGCCAAACTGTTCGCCAAACTGATCTTTGTTCATGTCCCTCGTCATCAGAACATTCTCGCCGATGCCCTCGCCTCGTTGGCATCATCCATAAGGTTCCCTCTAGGAAGATGGTTTAAGTCCATTTCCATTTACAAACTTCATGCTCCTGCAATCGATGATGCTTCCTATGTAAACATCAAAGACAGGATAGCAAGGAAGATCCTGCAGGAAGATATCCTTGAGAAGAGGGAGCTCATGTTGGCAGAGGTTGAAGAAGAACTGGCTGATGAAGAGAAACCATGGTTCTATGAAATTGTCAAATACTGCCAAGATCAGTCTTATCCTGAAGGGGCCACCACAGAGGACAAGAAAGCCATAAGAAGAGTGGCTCAGAAATATACATTGGTTGGAGGTCTACTCTATAGAAGGAGCCTTACTGGTATTCTGTTAAGATGTCTTGATGACGATGAGGTTTGGAAATGTGTAGAGGAGACGCACTCGGGTGTGTGCGGTGGCCACGTGAATAGTCAGATGCTTGCCAAGAAGATCATTCGGCAAGGCTTTTATTGGCCCACCATGGAAGAAGATTGTGCCATCTATGTCCGTAGGTGTGTCAAGTGTCAACTTCACGCCGATAAAATCCATTCACCATCTTCCTCACTTCATCCAATATCCTCCCCGTGGCCTTTCTCCATGTGGGCATTCGACATCATTGGTCCCCTAGGTGATCCCAATTCCCTCACCAAGCAGAAATCTTTCATCCTTACTGCGACGGAATACTTCACCAAATGGGCCGAAGCCGAGGCTTACGCGGAAATCAAGGCGTCAACAGTCTGCAAGTTCATCATGAAGAACATTCTCGCCAGATTCGGCATCCCAAGCACGATCGTCACCGACAATGGGCCACAATTCATTTCTCAGGACCTACAGGACCTCTGCAAAAGGTACGCAATTGCATTGCATCATTCATCGCCATATTACCCACAAGGTAACGGCCAAGCGGAGGCCACCAATAAAACATTGCTCAAAATCATCAAAAAAACCTGCGAGTCTAGTAAGTTTTCAGACTGGCCAGAAAAGCTTATCGAAGCTCTATGGGCCTATCGCACTTCAATCCGTACCCCCACCGGGCAGACTCCATTTGCCCTTACTTATGGTATGGAAGCGGTAGTCCCGTACGAGACTCTGATCCCTTCTCTCAGGGTACAATTGGACGAGGAATTTCCCCTCGACGATCGTCGTAATTCACTCCTCGCCTAGTTGGAACTCTTGGATGAGAAGCGGCTGGCCGCCGCCGAACACGCGCGTGTGTATCAAAATAGACTCGCTCGCTTTTACCAAAAGAAAGTCGTTGAAAGAAAATTCAAAGTTGGTGAGATGGTCGTAAAAAGAATTTTTGTCAAACCTGGAGGGCCGCGTTCTAAGCTCCAACCCAATTGGGAAGGACCATTTGTAATTCAAGCCGTGTACCCTGGCAACGCCTACAAACTAATCAACGCCGAAGGGACCGAGTTATCCCACCCTTGGAATGGGCTTTATCTTAAGAAATACTATCCTTAGCATAAAACAAAAAAAAATGATGAAAAGATAAAAAAACATCAAAAACAAAGAAATACTGAAAACCACTAAAAATATGGAAAATTCAAAACGCCGATGCCTGGCAGTCACCATGTAGTTAAGTCCCTGCATCTAACCTTCATGTCAGGATAGGGCCCATTAAGGCTTGGTAGGCACCGGGTCTTGGTTTGCCAGAACCGTGGAGATCCCTGTCCGGCCACGTCGGCCTATGCTCGCTCGAAGGAAGCTAACATGTGCTCACTTATGTATTTTTTTCAAAAAAAAATCGGTAGCATCACCTACGGTGGGGCTCCACCCAGAAGATCTCCGGAAGCTGTAATCTTTATTCTTTTCTCTTCGACCAAATGAGACAGTCGGCGCCCTTAAAACGCTGAGCATGAGAAACCGAAACTCAAACCCCAAAGGCAAGAGTAGGACCCATTTCCTCGAGCATCGATCAGAGCACGAGAAGAGGGCAGTGTCCCCGCAGGCATACGAAGAGGGAGCCCACAAACGTCAAACGACTATATCTCCCTCACAGAAAGAAATACAAAATCAAAATCAAGAGAAAAGCCTGGTCGTGACCGTGCCTGGTGCGATAAACGAAACCCCTCAAAGCAAAAGTCTGAATCCACAAAGGGGGGCCGTGGAATGTAAATACTCGAGATTTGGTCCGAAGTTGTCTGAAAGGAAAGAGTTAATGGGCCCTTATTCGCTCGCCGGGTTAACGGCTTTGCCGGTCCTCTCAGGAGGTTTATCCCCTACACCCTTCCTTCTCCCTCTAAAGATGAAGGTTCAATGGAGTTTCTGAAAGGTGAAAACTGCCTAGGGTCTGCGACCTTATTTTAATATACACATTTGGTTGCCTACTTTGAAAAGTAAAAGCTATCACTGCGAAGGAGTCTCTGTGTTTCTGGCTGGTCAAGACCCCTGTTTACCACCTTGATGTCTTCTTGTTTAACCTCGGGCTTAGGCCAATGCAAGCGCGTCACCTATGGGTGCGACGGCGCCTGATTCCGGGTCAGCGTCGCGCGGTTGGTCGTTAGGGTTCCAGGGTGTTCCATCTTATACCATCTAGAGTTGTGAGGAAACAGACCCGGGTCGGGAAAATCATTTACCTCAAACACCTTTTGGGTGAATCCCTGTGGTCGGAAGCAACTGGGAGCCTAAGCATGGCATGACGGTATTGTCATTAGGGTAAGTCTTAGCCGGCGGGATCGTCATTCGAGGGGTCTAGAGGCCCAAATCAACCTAGATGTGCACTTAGGATACCTGGGAGGTTAGTAAGAAACCCATGTCTCACGAAGGTTAGGTGCCATTTGGGTGCCTGCCGGGCGTTAGCAATAAAAAAAATTGAAATGATAAAAGCACAAAAAAATGGAAAAGAGAAATGTACATATTTGCAAACAAAAAAAGCTTTTTATGATAAAACAAAAAAAATGTCAAATATAAAAAAGAAAACAAATCAATTTTGCATGATTGCATTTACGTGCATCATCTCATTTTTAATATCGCTTGCATTCGTGTGCTTGCCTGTCGCATTTATCATCACCGCATCTTTCCCTTGCCTTCGTTAAATAAAGGCTTGGCCCCTTGACCAGTTATCAAGGACAGTCACAGTGACCATTTACTTATTGAGCAAGGGGCCAAGTCAGAACAGAAATTCTGATTTGTTTGTTTCAGTGATATGTGCAGGGATTCAGGTAACTGAAGCAAGGGTTAAAAACAAACAAATCAAACCTTGTGTTTTATTCCAAAAACCAAAAAAAATTTTACATCAAGTTCCGCCCTCTCTCTCTGCATTACTCGTCCCACTACTCTCCGGGCAAAACACTCTCAAAGGTGCTACCCAACTATGAAAAGCGGTACTCCTGCCGCTCTGTACTCCTCTTCCTATTCCCACATCCCGGCGTTGATCCACGGAAGCTGTAGAGAAGCTACCAACACGAAAGCCACGCTCTCGTGCTTTTCGGTAGCGCTCTTCACCATCTCTCAGCCACTGTTCAGCAAGACCAAGGCCGATTCGGAGTTCGAATAGTTGGGCCTCCATGGCCCTTCGCTCCTCCCTTTCAGCCAAACTGTTGGCTCTTTCTCTCTCTGCGTTTCTTTCTCTCTCTGCCCGTTCTCTCTCACGGTCTTCCCTCTCCAACTGGAGAGTGATCCTCAGTTCCATAGCATCCCTGGATGAGTCGTCATCAGGATGATGCCGCAGTTCCCTCTCCAGTTCTGCTATCCTAGCCTCCTTCTGCGCAGCTTGGGCAAGCGCTTCTTCCGTCTCCTTTTCCTGCCGAGTGTACCATCTCAGATACGCGATAAGGCGTAAACAAAGAGAACTCAACGCTGAAACTTTTACCTGTATACGGAGCATCCCTTCTGCCTCCGCAGCACGCTGCGTGGCGTGAGCGAGTTGCTCGTGAAGAGAGTCAAGTTCTGAGGTGAGAATCCACAAGCTGGAAGAGGCACCACCTACTCCCATCGCTGGGGAGGCCGCGCCAATCTGGGCATGCTACGACCATGTGAATTAGCAGCCAACATCTGGAATCTGGAGTTTTAATTAGGAATGTACTGTACACCTACCAGAGCGCTCGTAGCTCCGCGGGCATCGCCCAATTGTTGTTCCATCTCTGCCAAGCGAGTTCGTAAATTCGCTATCATGGCATCTCGGACATCCTGCAGCCTTACAAGTCAGCATTTTCACCAGAAAAACCAAGAAAAGGAGAAAGAAGAGAAGAGAAAAAGGGGAAACCTACCTTCACAAGTCCCCGGGGTTGGAACCGTTCTGCGTACTTTGTCCTATATAGACGCAAGTAGTCCTCGCTGTCCCGCGCCTGCGATTCTACAATCGTGCCACCCCGTTGCCAGTCTTCGTACTGTTCAGGGAACCGCACGCGCCAGTCAATGCAGGTCACCGGTCCTCGCGTCTTTCTCCCGACACGAGGTGGCGCAGCTGAATCCACCCATTCTTGAGCCAGTCCTAAAGTCCTCATAACTAATCGTAGCCGAAGCGGCTCGATTTCATTCAGGCAGTGCAACCATAGTTCCCTTCCGAACCGGGCACGACTTGCTAGAACCCACGGCTGGTTGGCATCGACCATGTCTGAGTAGGGTCTCCAGTTTACCATCGCTGCAGGGAACTCCTGTAGCTCCCGCCTTAACACCATCAGTTGGTAGGTTAGGGGTGCCGCACTCATGATGGGTTCCCACCGCCTGGCTAGCGGCACCATCACGGGTCGCCAATGTCGAGCTCTCCCCATGGGGAGGTAATAATAGCTCCATAGCTGCTCGGCGCAGGTCATCAGCACCTTGCGAAAATAATAAAAAAATACAAAACAAGCAAAACCAAAAATACCTGGATGAATGGTGTGAAACCACTCACAGTCATCTCACGATCCGTTTCTTGGAATAGGCCTGCAAACAAGTGTGCCAGCATGGCGGCTCCCCAGGCATAATACCCTACTCTTTCAAGTTCTGACAGCAGCTCCAGGAAGCAACATTGGATACCGTCCCCTTTCGAGCTCAGTACCAATCTCCCCAAAAGGAAGAGGAGAAATCTCCTCAAATCTATGTTACATCTTTCCCAGTTGCCGAAATCTGTGCAATACACGGCACGGCATCCTGTTTCTATCCTTTCCATGAACTCTTCTGAGGATTCGTCATCCCGCCGACGAGTGTCGGTGAGCCCTAATGCATCCATGAGGGACGCCCTAGCTACCGACCTGTTTTTCCGACCATCTAGGTCCAAACCTAGTAACTTCTGGGCACCTTCTCGGTAGTCCGCGTAAGTGACTCCGGTCACTGCCTCGCCATCCACCTTGAGACTCGTAATTCGGACCACATCTTCCAAGCTGGGCACCATATGCCCCCAGGGCATCAGGAATGCCCGACTCACTGGGTCCCATCTCTCACACAAGGCTTGGATCATGACTAGGTCAAGCTGGATCGGCTCGATCCGAAGGAAGGTACCAAATCCCATCACGTCTAGCCTCGCCTTCTGAAAATCTGGGAGGCCCCTGTACGCTGCTACTACCAACTCCCATAAGATTTGTGATTTCATCACAACCTACACATACCAGGAATGGGGGTGAGGTTTGGTCAGAAGAAAGGAAGAAAAAATGAGAAAAGGGCAAGAAAACTTGGCTTACGAGTTGTGATTGGGCCCTTTCGCTGAAGTGCCCTTCAAGGTCTGAAAGCCTCCTGGAACTACGACCACTGGACCTGCTTCTCTTTGAGGAATGGGAAGATTCGCCCTCCATCCAACTCTCAGAATTTTGAACTCCTCCCCTCCCGTGAGAACTTGTGCTCCTCGAGTTAGTCCTCGATATACCTGGGAAGATAAAAGGGACAAGAATTTATAGAAATAGAAGGAGTGCGGGCCAAGATTGCCTCCATCACTTGTCGATGATAGCCCTCGCAATGAGACACCGGCCAAGCGGCCCCATGTGTCGCTTCACCGCTCGCACAGGGTGATTGACTGGACGAAGAATAGGACGAATAGCCCCTATGTTGTCTAGGGATACCCTATCATGTTTTGGAGGATGCCCGCAAAATTTAGCACAACATCCGGGAAAAGGAACTAGGGCCGTCAGTATTGACTTCGACGGCAGATTCCCGTGAAAAATGGTCACAACAAGACGTGATTCTCCGCTTGGAGCGGAGTCTCGGCAGACCCATCACATGGGAACAGTGCAAAGGAGAAGAAGTGTAGGGAAGAAGGAACGCACAAAAGAACAAATAAACAGCAGAAAATCAAATCACTCCATTCATAATTCCACATAAGCTGTCATAAGCACTACAATCATAGAGAGGTGGCGGGTCCACTAGCCCGCCAATCCTCACCATCACTCATCTCTCTGGGCACTCTCCTCCTCTCCCCCGAGGTGAGGGTCCCTCAGAAGCCTCCGGGATCCCCGTGCAGTAGCACCTTCCTCGCCTCTGGGCGCCTGCTCCGCAGTAGTGACTCGCTGCTCCTCCCCTGGTGTGGCGAAGAAGCCACTGGCGGCAAAACGACCGGACTGGCGGAGTCGCTCCCCGAACTCTCGCGCTCTCTCGTAGCGCGTCTCCATCCCTCCTAGCCTCTGTACGACGGCATGAAGGCCCAGCTGGAGCTCCCTCACTTGGGCCTCCAAGGCCCTCCTCTCGGTCAGATCCCGCTGTCACTCGGACCTTCTCTCGGCTTTCTCTCTCTCTGCCTCTCTCCTCATCATCTGCAGAAGAACCCTTAACTCCAGGATGTCTGGAGAAGGTCTCTCCTCACCGCGATGCCGCAGCTCCGCTACAGTCGCCACCCAGGCGTCACGCTCCTCTTCCGCCCGGGTCGCGCGGGCCACCGCACCGGCAAGTTGCTCCCGGAGGGAGGCAATCTCGAGAAAAGGGGCCGAGGAAGTGGAAGATCCGCCAGCCACTCCCACCGTCGCTGTCTGCTGGGCACGCTGGAATAAAATAAACAACGGCCGTTAGTGAAACTCCAAAATATGAAGTTAAAAGTGCGGCACGTAACTTACCAGGAGCGACAACTCATGTTGAGCGACGGCCAGCTGCCGCCTAGTCTCTGACAGTTGGGCGCGCGAGCCGCCGATGCCACGCGTGTCCCCAGCTTGGGGAAGCCCCGCGTAACTCTCTCTCTGCCGTCGCAGGAAGTCGGCACTGTCCTGCACCAGTACACCCCCTTGCTGTCCAGGGAGACGTACGGGCCAGTCCTCGAGCCTCGCCTTGCCGCGACTCTCCCTCCTGACGCGGCTCGGCTCGTCCGCACTCGCCCACTCATCGACCAGGCCCAGGGTCCTTGCCATGTCCTGCACCAAGAAAGGGGTCCCACATCAGTCAAAAGGAACACGTCCCATGTCTAGGACGCGTCCATCATTTGAGTGCAACACTCGCCGAACCCTTTCCTCCTCGCGCGGCTCGCTTCAAAACCCAAAATGAATTAAAAGAGGAAGAGATCGGAGGACCTACCGGACCGTGTTCACCTCCTCCCACGCCATCGGGCCCCTCGGGTCCCTCGGGGGCCCGAAGCGGCCCTTCCTCCTCCATGGACGCCGTTCCGTGCTCGGGCGCGTCCCTCCTTGGGCGAGGAGTTCCTCGTCCCTCTCCACCTTCACCATGGTCGGGCCCACCAAACTCCATCGATCAAAAGAGGAGGAAGACGAGAAAAGGGGCAAGCGAGTTTCGGTAGAAGGCGGGCTCGTTTGCGGGTAAGGCACGGGAGAAGAAGGACCACCCGTCGCTTTAAATTTGAAATCAAGGATTAAGACTTGTCCTCGCGCCTGGACGTGCCCAAAAGGGGGAAAAGGAAACGAAATCCCCCCGTGCAAAGCGTAGTTCCCCGCTGTTCAGGGCAAGGTCTCGCGAAGCATGCCTCAAAGGACAACTCAGTGCAAAGAAGAAAGTGTGGGAGAGAGAAAAGTACACACAACACAAAAAAGCCATTTCCATTTCATATAATAGCCGAAAGTACATCATACAGTGAGAAGGGTGACGTACAAGCAACTCTCTAACTCTCACCGTCACCCTCCTGGTCATCTCCTTCCTCCCTCCTCTGACGGGGATCCCTAGGGGGCCTCCGCGACCTCTGTGAACCCTGAGAAGCCGTGCTCGCCTCTCCAGGTGGCACCATGCCAGCCTCCAAGGTACGGCTACGCTGCTCGGCCGAAGAAACTAGAAAGCTGCCCACAGAAAAGGAACCGGACTGACGAAGTCGCTCCCCGCGCTCCTTCGCCCTCCGATACCGCTCCTCACTCTCCCGGAGTCTCCCCTCTGCCGTGCCAAGACTCAGCCGGAGCTCCGACACCTGGGCCGCCAGAGCTCTCCTCTCGTCCCAATCTCGATATCGCTCTGCCATCCTGTACTCCCTTTCTTTCTCCATGGTCTCCCTATCCCTCTCCCTCTCTCTCTCTAGGGTCTCCCGATCCCACTCCCTCTCTCTCTCCATGGTCTCCCTATCCCTCTCCCTCTCCTCTCTCTCTCTCACCGCCTCCCTCCTCGACAGCTCGAGGGCGATCCGCAGATCCAGCACGTCACGAGGGAGCTCCTCAGCCTCCCGTCGACGCTCCTCCTCTAGCTCCGCAATCCGGGCGTCACGCTCTGCCACCCAGGCATCACGCTCCTGCTCAGCACGGACAGCACGCGCCAGGGCCTCCCGAATCTCGGCCACCTGTCAAAGCACGCATGCACCGTAAGAGAACAGTGATAGAAGGAAAGCAGCTAGAAAAGGGTCGCGGCCAAGCAAACACTCACTCGAGCCTCACGGTCACGCTCGGCCTCCTCAGCCCGAGCCACCGCATACGCCAACTGCTCTTGGAGGGCAGAAACCTCCGGAGGAGGGCCCCGCGAACTGGAACCCGCTCCACCAGCCATCCCGGCTGCCGCTGTCTGGTGGGCCCGCTGAAACACGGGGCAAACGTCAGTCAAAGGCTAAGCATCAAAAATCTAGGTCACAAAAAATGCATTGCATAGACTCACCAGGATCTCCAACTCCTGTCGGATGGCCACCAACTATCGCCTGGCGTCCGCCAACTGGGCCCGCAGGTCGGCGCTCATGGTATCACGAGCATCCTGCATTACACATAAGTTAGTATCCCATGCATATACATATAGAAAGGTGGAACAATTTCATTTCACTTACCCCTGCCATACCACCCAAGGAGAGGCGGTCCCCGTACGTAGCTCGGTACCGTCTCATGTAGTCTGTGCTGTCCTGTACGTGGGACACCACTGGGACCCTGCCCTGCTGCCAGTCCTGGTACTGTGCTGGGAAGCGCGTACGCCAGTCCACAATCTTCGCCTTCCCCTTGGTCTTCCGCCCAATGCGGGCCGGCGCATCTATGTCAACCCACTCCTGGGCCAGCCCCAACGTCCTCATGACCAGTCTAAGCTCCAGCGGCTCAATCTCGTTCAGGCAATGGACCCACACGTCCCGCCTGAAGCGAGGAAGACTCGCTACAACCCAGGGCTGGCCAGCATCGCCCATGCCCAGGTAGGGCCTCCACACCACCTGCATCACCATACATACATCATATTAGTTACCATTCAGTCACACGCATAAACACAAAAAAAATCATACGCATCATACCATGGCCTCGGGATACTCGCTCAGCTCCCGACGAAGTGACGCCAGCTGGTAGCCGTGGGGTGCTGCAACCACGACCGGCCTCCACTACCGCACCAGAGGCACGGCCCTCCTGTTCCCATGCCTAGCCCTCCCCATCGGAAAATAATAATAGCTCCACACCTGCATCCATCATACATCATTAGTACAATAATTGCATATTTAACTGTGGAAATGCATAAATAAAATGTTTACCTGGAGGAAAGGTGCGAAGCCGCTGACTGTAGTCTCCTTCTCCGAAGTCTGGGAGAGATCAGCAATCAAATGGGCAAGCAGAGCCGCTCCCCACGCGTAGTGTCCCACTCTGTCTAGATCCGCCAAGATCCCGAGGAAACGGCAGTGGATGCCATCCCCCTTCGTCCCCAGCAGAAGGCGGCCCAGGAAGAAGAAAAGGAACCTCCGAAGGTCTAGATCCACCAGCTCCCTCTCACTCGGATCCTGGGTGAAAGCAGCGCGAGCGTCCCCCTCTAGTCGAGCCAAGAACTCCGCTCCAGTCTCGCTAACCCGCTGGCGCGGGTCGATGAATCCGAGCGCCTCCATGATCTCCACTCGACCCACTACCCTGCTGTCTCTATCAGTCACACTCGTCTCCAACCACAGCAGGTCCATGGCGCTCTCTCGGTAGTCGGGGTAGGTGACCCCGCTGACTGCCTCTCCGTCAACTCGTAGCCCGGTGATCCGAGCCACGTCCTCAAGTGTCGGCACCATGTGCCCCCAGGGCATCAGAAACGCCTGGCTCGGTGCGTGCCACCGCTCCCTCAGTGCCTGGATAAGAGGAAGGTCGAGCCGGAAGGGCTCGATCCTAAGGAAAGCTCCAAAGCCCATGGCGTCCACACGCGCCCTCTGGAAATCCGGCAGCCCACGGTATGCTGCCACCACCAAGGACCAGCTGATCCGGCCCTTCATCACGCCCTGCACGCCACAAAAACCAACAAAAAACACATCAGCATCATGAACAGTAATAAATAATAACACTGTATATATACTACTCATTCTTTTTATTTTATTTTTACTTTTAAAAAAAAATATTTATATTTTCTTGTGGAGGCGTCCAAGCCCCTGGACGCCTCCTTCCTATTTTCTTTATTTCTTTTTTTGAAAAAAAAAATCCAAGAACCAAAAACAAAAATATATATATAATATATATATTATTATGGAGGCGTCCTAGGCCTTGGACGCCTCCTTATTTTTAAACTTTTTTTATTATTATTTACATAAATAAATGAACAAAAATAAAAAGAAAAAGTGGAGGCGTCTAGGCCCCTGGACGCCTCCTTCTCTCACTACCCGGCATTCTCTCACAGCCTCTCGCACGCCCGTTTTAGCCTATTGAACCACAGAATGAGGATTCCGAATTACTTACCGGGTCGTGATCGTCCTCTCCCGCGTCACTAGCATCCGCAGCGGCCTCCGCGGCCAGGAGAGGCACCTCCATCTCCTCCCCGGCAGCAATCTCCTCTGCTGCGGCCTCCTCGGCATCATCCCTCAACCTCCTCGCACGACGAGCCAGTCGTTTCCGCTTCTCTGGACCCTGACTCGATCCTCCTCGCTCCATTGGGACTAAGAATGGGTCGTTTGGAGTGGCTGGACGGTCGGAATGAACAGTATAAGTGAGTAGGGGGGGGAGCCCCCCCTTTATATAGAATGACCTTTTATTGGGGCGTCCAGGCGCCTGGACGCCCCCGCACTTTTTATTTTTTTGAAAAATTCAAAAAAAAATAGGGGCGTCTAGGCGCCTGGACGCTCCCATAAATAAAATAAATAAATAAATAAAAAAATCAAAATAGGGGCGTCCAGGACTCTGGACGCCCCCAAAAATAAATTGTCAAAAAAAATGAAATAATAAAAATAAAACAGGGGCGTCCAGGGCTCTGGACGCCCCCATAATAAAAAATAATAATAATAATAAATATATAATAAAAAAAGGGGTTAGAGTATGTATATAATCCAAACAAAAGAAAAAAAAAGAAAGGAAAAGAAAAACCACAAAAAAGAGACGGGGGTCCGAAACATCCAAATGTCAGATTTTATTCCATCAGAAAAGCAGAGTGAACTATATCAGGGGCTTAGGCGCTTTAGGCCTTAACTTCCCCAGTTCGGTTACATAAGCCCTCCACGGCTCGCATTCCTCCACCACGTGCGCTAAGGCCTTTCCCGCAACACTTGTCTTCCAGGGAGCTTTAATGGCCTTCGCTTCCTTCGCGTCCGCTTCAGTGCCCAACTCCCTTTTCTTCAAAGGAACAATGCCAGTCGGTGGCGGGAACGAATGACGTGGGATGCCGATCTGGAGGCAGCATCGATGCGCGTTATAAAGGATAAACTCGGTCGCACCGATCAGTTGAAGATCAACTTCGGGAGAAGGCCTCATGAGGAGATCAAGCGAAAGCAAACATGCCGGTGCGCAAGTGAAGAAGCCTTGTGTCACGGTGCGGAAGTGAGACCGCCAGTCTTCACGTTTCTTCAGCCACGGAACGTGGTTCACTACAGTACCACCGAAGCCTAACACGTCGGCTATGTGGTGAAGCGGGCTTTGTTGGAAGAGCTTCGAAGCAGTTGCCATTCCCTCGCGGTGGTCGAATTTGAAGTGCAAATCAAACCAGCAATTCAAGACAAGTGCGCAACCAAAAGGAGGCTTACCCATACTCGAGGCAGTAAGACTGCTGTAAAGATAGGCAAGGACGGCGGGTCCCACCCTTTTTCCACGCCAGATCTCGCAGATAGCGCTCAGTTGGTCTTCCTCCACTATGTTGTCAGTATGAGGGAACAAGAGAGCACCCGCCAGATAAATAGTGAACCCCTTCATGATTCCCTCCAAATAGTCATCATCTGGTGACCCTCTCAGGGCGTCCATGACCCACTCCGCGAGCTTTTGGAGATCGATCCCCTTTTGAATACGGACCTTTCGAGCTGCGTCGGGCGGCATAAAGCTTCCAAGGACACTTTCAGAAGTCCCCCGTGTCAGCATCCGCATAGCCTTCACCTTCCCGTCACTCTTGAATTTCTTCAATCCGAGCAGAAGTTCCACCTCCTCGAGGAGGATGGTCACCTCGAAGGTCGGGAAAATAAAAGTGTGGGTCTGGGGATGCCAGATCTCCACTAGCGCGCCCATAGCCGCCCAGTCCATACGAATCTTCTCGTAATGTTTGGCGTGAATAAGGAGCCCCTGCAGATGCCACTTCGAGAGTATGGCCCTCATGCCAATGGAGATATTGGAAGTCAGCCTTGAAAGCCATGGCAGCTTGGAAAACTTCCTCGGGCCTGGGAAGAGTGGATATGGCTGGAAGAGGAAAGAAAGAAGAAATGAAGGAAGTAAGAAGAAAGTTCACATGGAGAATCTGAAAAGAGTCGGCTTACCATATGCGACATGATCGTCCCACTCAGATGACCCTCGAGGTCGGAGAGTCGCCTGATCTCGCTGCTAGGCTTGCTCCTCTTCATAACGCGGGAAGACTCTCCTTCAATCCTGAAAATCTCTAGATTCTCCTCTCCTTCCTCTCCTGAGCTTCCAAAACCCACCTTGGTGCATTTGAATGAACTAGCCTAAGGGGAGTTCTTATAGGAAGGGAAGATCGCTACAGGACAGAACATGTCACATCAGCGATCGCTATCAGGATTTTGTCTGGATCTCCTTTGAACTGTGGTGCGATTCTGCTACTTTCTGATGTTGCTAACCTTTGCTGGCCTGTGCAGGTTTTACTAACGGACGTCTTTGTCCTATCTCCTGTCCCACCTTTCATTGGTTGGTCCCACCATGTCATGCATCATAGTATATGATACCTACGCTACTAGAACATGTCAAGGACCTTGCGGCCCGAACGAATCTGGGACCTGAGTTCCCCTTCAACAAAAACGGTGATGCTCCCGGAAGAATTTGGGTTGTACGGATAGGCCGTCAATTTGTGATAACATGGGGACGACGGTTCCATTCAGTGAGTTGGTGCGCGGATAAACGGGCCCCAGCCCAGTATCAGCTCACCGGGTCGGTATCCTGACCCGTTCTTCACAAGTTGACAATATTATCCTTGGCTATTTTCTATTTTAGTTTGTCTTAAATTTTTCTTTAAACCCAGCATGCATTCATATAGGACTTTGATTTATTGCGGAAGATCATTCAAGTGATTCGATTGTGAAAGCCGTTGTGCTCCAATTCCCACAAATATGAGATATTCCACTCCGAATGAAATACTGAGTTTCCTTGAGACGGCCCCGACGCTGCTCTTCCAAAGGAGACCCTTGTTTGGACAGACCCTCAGATATTCCTTTACCTTTTTTTGACCCACCTTGGCCGCAGCACTTCCGCATTGGCTGGTAACCGCTCCCCAAAGGTGAAACCTCCGGTTTATGACCCAGGTACTTCCGCACCGAGAAGTTGGTCTCGTTTTGTTTCGCGCCTGAGCGCACATCTCACCCTCCCTTATTTGATCTCCGTCCAAGCAATCGTCAATATTTGAAAGACCTTCTTCAAGGTCGCCTCATTGAAACTCCAGGAAAGATTCCAAACAGTAACGTCAAAAGCGTGTCTCATCACACATTGGCATCAACTTATCAGTCCGCTCCCACTTCACTCCACTCCACTTCGATACCATTCCACTACGTGTCGCTCCCTTGCAAAGCAGACGCCAAGGCGGGGCAGCTGTAGACACGCCATTCCTGATGTCTCCTGAGAAAGTCTCATATTACTATACAACGCCCCGCAACGGCTTACGCATTTTGAATCACTCGAGTGCTTCCTTTTCTCGAGTCTTCTTCTGCCTTTTTCGGCATCCGGAATCATCTCGTCACGCCATTCGGACGGCATCAACACCAGTCAGACGTATCAAGAGGTTCCGGAACCAAGATGTTGTCTGCTGGGAAGCCGCTGGGTAGGACCCGGGTGGGTCTTAATGGGGGCGTCCAGGCCCCTGGACGCCCCCATCCTTTTAATTTATTTTATTTATTTTCTCAGGGCCCAAATCAAATAAAAAATATATAAATTAATGGAGGCGTCCAGGCCGCTGGACGCCTCCATAAAAACAAAAACAAAAATATATATATGTAAAATGCCAGTTGGCATACAAAAACAAAAATAAAAAATATAAATATATATTAATGGAGGCGTCCAGGCCCCTGGACGCCTCCATAAAAATAAATAAAAAAAATAAAAATGCCAGCCTTGGCATAAAAGACAAAAGAAAGATAAAAAAATAATATAATTTTGGAGGCGTCCAGACCCCTGGACGCCTCCATCAAAACCCTCACGGGCGCCGGCCACCGAACGACGGTTTGTCGTGTGTGAAAAAAATCCAAAATATAGAGACGTCCGGTCAGCTGGACGCGCCCATTTTTGAATCACGAGGCGCCGCTCAGAAAACCACGCGTTGTGCCAAACCGCGTGCGGCTGGCGTCGGCTTTCGGTGGACCTGCTTGAGGCGTCCGGGACCCTGGACGCCTCCATAAAAGTATTCCAAAAAATATATATATATAAATAGAATAAAATATTATTTCGGCCCTGATGGAGGTGTCCAGGGTCCTGGACGCCTCCACCCTCCGGAGCTCTATAAATAGAGGCCCACCCCCTCAGTTCTAAAGGAGCTTCTAAGTGATCCGATAGACTACCGGAGCCCAGAGGCTACGGAGTCATTTTCTAACCCGTGGGTTCTTTTGTAGGTGGAGGTTCTGCCGGCTTCTCGGGTGCTCACGCTCGAGAGAGGAAGGTCGTCTTCATCCACCGCGCTTCCACGTCGTCCCCACGCTGCCGGAGCTCCGCCGGATTTCACCCTCGGCTCATCCAATAAGCCTTTTCCTCCCCTTTTTCTTCATAGTTCTTTACATTCATCATATTGCATCCTCTATCCCCCTTCACAAGGGCGCCTCTTCTCTTATACTTCTTGCATCCATCATCTCATTTTCCTCCTACTCGAGTCCGAGAGGGGTTTAAAAGATAACACCAACCAGGTGTGTGTCTTGCCATCATTTCGTTATTTTTACCGCAAGGATTTGAATACTACACCTCCATCTTTCTAATCCACTTGTCATTTATTTGTCATTGTTTTGCAAGGGTACCCGAGGAAAGCCCTCTCCGTCGGCCGGCCGGAAGGAGAGGAAGAAGCAACCCGCCATCTCCCGCTCTTGAGGTAGGCGCGATCATCTTCTTATTTTGGGGTCTTTCGGCCCCTGGCGATCACATCTTTTCATCGAGGCCGCGGCGAGTCACTTCCCCAATGGCCGTTTAAATCTCTGTTCTTATATTCTCTTTTATATTCTGCTCATATTCTCGAGGCCGCGGCGAGTCACTTCCCCAATGACCGTTTCAATTCTTGTTATTTAATTTCTGCACTATTCCCGTCCCCCCGAGGTCGCGGCGAGTCACTTCCCGCTATGGCCGTTTGAACCCCATATCTTGCTATATTATACTTGTCCCGCTCGCCCCGCCGGAACAATCTCCCGTGGTGGCCCCTTCTCCCTTCTCTCTTATTTCTGTGTTGCAGCAAAGCAAACAAACAAAAAAGAAGGAGCCCGCGCGCTCTCCGCTTCCCCTTCCCCGCTCTCTTCCCCGAACCGCGTGACGTCGCTCACAATGACATGACATTCTTGCTTGATATTCCACGAAAATTCACCAACTATGTACTCCAAGGAGACTAGTGTGATATGTGGCATTGCTCGTACTTCCTTGTTACATGATTGATTGGAACGGCCAGATAACATGTTATAGCCTTGCTAGCTCATTCTTGAATTATTCTATCTCACCGAGTATCTTGTTACTTTGGTTTTACCGCATGATGGATTCGCATTGGATGATTTTACCTAACTCTCTAGAGCTAAAATGCTAACTACTTTAATTATGCTTTCATGTTGATACGAAGATACCTACTGGGCAAGCGTGCTCATGACCTATTGTTTAATGATTTTCAGGAAATGAGTATAGTTCGCATTCGGATTCGGGTGATTCAAACAACGGGTTCGAGAGTGATTAAGAGTTATCTTGATAAGAGAGAAGACTTAGGCAGTCTATAGTGTTTAGATGGAGTCAATGTAAATTTTTCTCATTTCTTGAGTCAATTAGTGGAAAGAGTCACAACATGTATACTTTGAATATTTGCTTATGGAATAAAGTTGAGATTGAGTTCATCTTGTGCAATTACATCTATTTATGTGATTGTTTCGCGCTCTGAATGTTCTTGCTTGCAAGAGGCTTACCATGCCGGCTGTTCGCGCTCCCCGAGCGAGTCTTCCGCTGCAAACAAAGGCTCGGGGCGTGACATAACCGCTCAAAGGAGTTAAATGATTTACACTCAATCGCACGAATCAACATAAACGGCTGGCACTTAGCCGCAAGACTAAATGCTCTAAAAGAAGGGCGGTTCTGCTCTCACCGCACAAACCACATGTACGGTCACCACGTGGCCGCATAACATGTCGAGCGGTCGGCCTTCGGCCGCTCGAGCCACAAACCAATTTAACCGAAATTACAGAAAATAAATAAACCTAACAGAAAATACATATACGGTCTTACGACAGACCGCACAAGGGGTAAGGACGATCTAGTCAAAGCCGTTCCGTCGAACCGCCATAACTGGTCAAAGGGATATACAGTCCTGGCAGGGCCGCACAAATAGGTAATACGGTTTAGGTGAAACCGCACACTGGACGAACGGTCTGAGGTTGACCGTTGGGCAAACCACTTCACAGAGGTTCCCAAAGATGGACGGTCCACATTATACCGCCTATGGTCTTGGATGGTCGGGCTTCTACCGCTTAAAGGGGATATGCGGTCCAGTTCTAGCCGCACAACGATGGACGGTCTCCCATCAGCCGTATTGACGGCGTGACGGTGGGTCAGGTTCGGTCTCGGCCGAAACACCGCCCGGAAGGGCCTAAACAAACAGAAAATAAAAATAAACCAATCCACACATGCCGTACAACCATTCTACAGCTAAACATGCAATCCAAACTTAAAAGCAAGCTCAAATCACCGATTTTCCCAAAATCGGGCTAAATTACACTAACATAGAAAAATGTACGAAAACCTAGGCAAATGACCTCGGATGCCGATGCATGTGCTACGTATGCGCTCCTAGCGAGGTAAGGATTCCATCCCCCTATCTTGTTCGCGGAACCGACGACAAACTTGGCACGAACTTTGAGAAATCACCACGGTGATCCTTCACACCTACGCAACGCCACGGCCGACGAACCACGCCCAGGCTAGCACCAACGCGATCCTCGCGTCGAGCCGGTCCTGTTGACTGTCCCTGCACCTCGATCCGAGGTCCGCACGCACGAAAACCGAGAGAGAGGGGGGAGTCGTCGCCGTCGCGAGAGAGAAAGAGAGAGGGAGAAAGAGAGAAAGTGAGGAGAGAGAGAGATGTACGAGAGTTATATAAAAATTTTGTTTTATTATTTTTTTTAAAAATTAACTCTAATTGCAAATAAACCTCATAAGTTTTAAAAATCGTGAATGTGCCCATATTTATTCAATTAATCTTAAACAAATTCCTATAAATGCCAATCGAACGCCTAAAAATCCGCAAAAATAGTCAAAATGCTCCTAACAAAACCAAGATCTAAACTGCTAAGGATCCAATTAAAACACGGGTGCTACACGAAAGATTTCCGAAACGAAATTTCAGACACGACGGAGTCGGACACTCCGAGAAATCAGATCCGGGACCCATGAAGAAGGATCCGAAAGGTTCGGGATATTACAGCCCTTTCCCCTTAAGGAATTTCATCCTCGAAATTGAGAACAACCCAAGGGGAAAGAAGAGGAAGACTCACTCAAACAGATAAAGGAACTGCTGACGCATCTCGTCCTCATGCTCCCAAGAAGCCTCACCACCAAAGTGCCGCTGCCACACCACCTTAACCAAGGGGATGACCTTGTTCCGCAGGTGCTGCTCCCGCCTATCCTCTACACGGATCGAAAACTCAGGAAGAGAAAGGTCTGTAGTCACCTCGGGCCAAACAGAATCCTCGAGCACATGAGAGTCATCGGTCATATACTTCCGCAACATCGAGACGTGGAACACGTCATGCACCGATGCCAACTCAGGGGATAACTGCAACCGATAAACTACCTCACCGATGCGCTCCATGATGTGGAAAGGACCAAGATAGCGGGGACTCAGCTTCCCACGCCGTCCAAAACGCATCACCCCCTTCATCAGAGAAACTCTCAAGAACACGCGATTGCCCACGGCGAACGCGAGAGGCCACCGCCTATGGTCAACATAGCTCTTCTGCCGACTCTGGGCCGCCAACATGTTCTGACGAACCAGGTGCACAACCTCTACACACTGCTGCACAAACTCCGGTTCCGTCAAAATACGCTCACCAACCTCAAACCAATCCAGTGGAGTCTGACACGGACGCCCATATAACGCCTCATAAGGAGCCATGCCGATGCTCGAATGATAGCTGTTGTTGTAGGCAAACTCCACCAACGGTAGGTGGTGAATCTAACTCCCCTGCCACTCCAGGCAGCAGGACCTCAGCATGTCCTCCAAAGTCTGAATGGTCCTCTCTGACTGACCATCTGACTAAGAATGATACGCCGAGCTAAATGCCAAATCAGTGCCAAGAGCTCGCTGGAAACTCTCACAGAATATAGAAGTGAAATGCGGATTCCGATCCGACACGATGGAGATGGGAATCCCATGCAACGGAACGATCCGCTCCACATAAAGACGAGCCAACCTGGACACGCTCCAGCTGACTTTGATCGGCAACAACCGAGTCACCTTCGTCAGCCTATCCACCAGCAATCAAATACTGTCCTGACCGCTCGGAGTCCTCGACAATCCCACCACGAAATCCGTGATCACGTGGTCCCACTTCCACCCAGGAACATCCAAGGGCTGGAGAGTACCTCCCGGTTGCTGATGCTCCGCCTTCACCTGCTGATAGGTCAGGCACCTGGCCACAAATTCAGTGACATCTCTCTTCATGCCCGGCCACCAGAACTGTCTCCGCAAGTTCCGATACATCTTCGTCGCACTCAGGTGTACGGTGTACTTGCTCCTATGAGTCTCACGTAATACCGCACGACGAACCTGCTCCTCGGTTGGGACGTACAGCCTGCCACGGAACCTCACGGTACCGTCCTCGCCGAGCTCCACATCAGCCAAAGCCAAAATCCGGGGTAACTCAGGGTCCGCATGCTGAGCCTCTGTCACCTGACGACGGATAGCAGGCGTGACAATCAGACTAGCAAGCAGTGCCAACCCTGGCTCCTGGGGAATCTTGAGCCTGAATGAAACTTCGGGTACTTGTTCCCGGAGCCTCCACTTCCTCAACATCAAGGCACTGATCATGACCTTCCGACTCAAGGCATCGGCGACGACATTCATCCTGCCCCACTGATAAGACAGGGTGAAGTCGTAATCCTTCATAAACTCCATCCAACGCCTCTGCCTGAGGTTAAGGTCCATCTGCGTGAACACATATCACAGACTCTGATGGTCAGTGAACACCTCGAACCTCTCGCCGTACAGATAATACCTCCAGATCTTCAACGCGAAGATCACAGCCGCCAACTCCAGGTCATGGGTAGGGTAGTTCTCCTCGTGGCGCTTCAGCTGCCGAGATGCATAAGCCACCACTCTACCATGCTGTATCAACACAGCACCCAATCCGACCCCGGAAGCATCTATACACACCACAAAATCTCCCGATCCAGAAGGCAACACCAACACCGGAGCCGAGGTGAGCAATCTCTTCAGTTCCCTGAAACTCTGCTCATACTCCTCAGACCAGACGAAAGGCACATCCTTCCGCGTAAGGCTAGTCATCGGGGCCGCAATGCGAGAAAAATCCTGGATAAACCGACGATAATAGCCCGCAAGCCCCAAGAAACTCCGGATCTCCGTCACAGACCTCGGCCTCAGCCACTGCATTACTGCCTCGACCTTGGCGGGGTCCACGGAAATACCATCACCAGAAATCACGTGCCCCAAAAAGTGCACATCACGAAGCCAGAACTCGCATTTACTGAGCTTCGCATACAACTGGTGATCTCGCAACGTCTGCAGCACCACACCTAAATGGTACGCATGCTCCTCGGTAGACCGTGAATAAACAAGGATGTCGTTCACAAATATGACCACGAACTGGTCCAAATATGGATGAAACACCCTCTGCATCAAGTCCATGAAGGCTACGGGGGCATTGGTGAGCCCGAACGGCATCACCAGAAACTCATAATGCCCCTACCTCATTCTGAACGCAGTCCTCTCTACATCGGACTCGCGAATCCTCAACTGATAGTAACCGGACCGCAAATCAATCTGCGAGAACACTCGCACAGACTGAAGCGGGTCGAACAAATCATCAATCCGCGGCAACGGATACTTGTTCTTAATGGTCACTTCATTTAGCTGCCGGTAGTCAATGCACAACCGCAAGCTACCGTCCTTCTTCTTCACGAACAACACGGGCGCACCCCAAGGGGAAAAGGTAGGATGAATGTACCCCTTGGTCAGCAGCTCTTGCAACTGCGCCCTCAACTCCCTCAACTCAGCGGGGGCCATACGGTAGGGAGCCTTCGCCAAAGGTCCCGTACCCTGCACAACCTCGATAATGAAATCAATCTCCCGCTGGGGAGGCAATCCAGGTAAGTCCTCCGGAAAAACATCAGGAAACTCGCACACCACCGGAATGTCCTCGACATCCGGCTCCATGCAGTCAGTCACAACCACGGAGGCGAGAAAATCCTGACAACCCGGATCAAGCAAACGACGAGCTCGAATCGTAGAAATAAGAAAACAGGAAGAGGAAGACCTGATACCTTAGAAATAGAAGGTGGGTCCGTGAAGTCGCCGAAAATAAACCATCTTTGAGCCGTAATCCACCAACACATGATGTGCCTCGAGCCAATCCATGCCCAAAATCACATCAAAGTCTTGAAGCGGCAACGCATAGAGCCTCGCCGGCAAACTCCGCCCTTCCATCCATACAGGAACCTCATCGAAGTAATACGGAGTGATAATAAAATCACCCGAAGGTAACTCCACTGCCAAATCACAAGACAACTGGGTCACCGGCTCCTCAATACTCAGCGCGAAATCCTCCGAAATAAACGAATGAGACGCGCCAGAATCGAACAAAACCTGAGCCGCACAACCCAAAATCCGAACGGTACCTTCCATGAGCTGCTACGCCACTGCCTCTGCCCTGATCATGCGTGTGATCTGGCCTCGAGCTCTCTGCCTGCCTCCCACGCTAGCTGACCTGGGTAGTGGCGGATACTGTCCCTACTGCTGCTGCCACTGCTGCGGGGGAACCTGCTGCTGCTGAGGAAACGACTGCTGCTGTTGTGGCATCTGAGGATAGTCACGCGCCATATGCCCTGGCTGGTCACACCGGAAACAAACTATCGACGCTGTGCACTGCCTGCCTGGGTGGTACTCGCTACATCGTGGACACGGTCCTCACGATCCACCCACTAACTCCTGACGCTGAAACGGGACCGGCTGCTGTACACTGCCCGATGATGCCTGCCCTTGATCCTTGGACTTCTTCTTACCGAACCCCTTCTTGAAAAACTTCTTGACCTTCGAGCCAAAAGTCGCAGATCATGTCGTCGACGCTGTCAGTGCCGGCGCTCCTGAACCACCTGACGCATGCTGAAAGGAACCATGCTGCTGGATCTCCTGACCTCCAGCCGACTGCCCCTGCTGAGAGCGAGTGCTCCGCCTCGGCGCCATACTCGCTCCTGAAGCAAAGGACAGAAAACACGGAAACAACAAGGTCAAGAAAAACGCACGATGCCCGATGCCAGTGTCAACCGTACATCATCGCTGTGGACTAGTGGACCACTACAATCACTTATGATTCTCGTATAATCCCACAACCGCTGCTCTGATACCAGCTGTAACGACCCGAGAATCCGATTACCGGGAAGGCCCGATAACCCGAGACTCGCACCGCCACCCATGAGTCCGAAGACTCGGAAGGGTTAAAGGAAGGTGTGGAGACTACACAAGTATCACAAATAATTACAGAAATTAAATAGTTATCTCATAAAGCAGGAAATAAATTTAACCGTTTACATGATACATGGTCCACAAGATAAAAAAAAATAACAACATCAGTAGTCCACAACTAGTACAGAGACAAGAAAGAAAAGTACAGCTACACGGGTCATACCCTGGCTCTGACCTCTGGCACTAACGCTGGGCACCTGAACCACGCTGAGCCTCGGACGCGCTCCCCTGAGGCCGCGACTCACCTGAAATAAGGTGAAAATACGCAGGGAATGAGTCTCGGAACATGACTCAGTAGAGATCACTCGAACCCTACCTCGCAAATGGAGAAATTGTTACGCTAGCAGTAAGCGAGTACCTCGAAAAAGGGAAGCCCTACAATCTACAAAACACCGCTCTCATGGCACGAAAGCCAACACACGTGCCACGGTGACACGATCGGAACACCACGGTCAACGCGACAAAACCTGAAGGTCGAAGTCGCAAAGACTGACAGTCTGACACTCCCGACTCGACAGGAGTACCACCCATTAGAAGCACAGCCGGTAGCGTCCCCTGACGTCTTACACCGCACCGCAGGTGAACTGCCTGACATGGTAGCTCCTACCAAAGGCATGAACACCACACAAGTAACTACAAACGAGTGACTAGCTGGGGTCTCGCTCGTCAGCGTGGGTCCAACCGTCCCCAACCACGTGTGCACACACAGACCGTGCGTCCCTGGTCTGGCCCTCGGACCGGTTTTCTCCTCAATCGGACTCTGGCTGAAAGACGTGGGGCCTGACGGAAACCGGTCCATAAACCGTCTCTAAGGGTAGCCTCTCCACCACTCCCTGGTGGGACCACACGCGTGTAAATAGGCTACGACTAGTGGAGGGTCACTATAGAGTAGACTCTCAAGTCAACAGAAAATCACGCCACAACCGGACGGTACAAGGAACGCCCCTCGTACCAATACTGTCGCATGGTGACAGAAGCCGACAACGACATCTCCCGGTACCACTCGGTATGACGGGAGACCCGCCGACACGATCTGTCCCCTTGAAAGGTCCACACTGGGCCGCTCAGGGATGTGCAGTCGCATAAGGACCGCACCTAGGGTTAAACGGCCAACATAGGACCGTTCTACCCAGGTCCAAATAGACTGAAGAACGGCCAACATGGGCCCGTTCAACAGATGTGCGGCCAGCTCCTGGCCGCACGTGGCTGAAGAACGGTCAGCTCCTGGCCGCTCGTCTCCCAACGGTAATAAACCTGAACGGTTAGCCCGTATCCGCACTAGGGAAGAGAGGCTATGGTTTCACCGTTCAAGGGTTGTGCGGTCCAGATCTGGCCGCACACCCAGGCAACGGCACCAGATGACATACGGCCAGCACCTGGCCGCACGAAGGGTTATGCGGCTAGCTCCTGGCCGCACACCCCGGTGCACTGTACAACGGTAAAATTCAACGGTCGAATACCCAGGGTTGTGCGGTTGTTGTGGGTCCGCACCTTAGGATATGCGGTCCCACGACAGACCGGGCAAGCCTGCTACGCGCCGAGCCCAGCCACAGCGAGTCGAGCCGATGGACGGCCAAAACGGCGCCGCACAAGGGTTGTGCTGGCCCTGGCTCGACCGCACATCGCCCACCGGCGCGAAAATGGCGAACCTCGCAGGAATCGCCCATTCCAACCCCAAAGAAGCCCCACGAAGGAGGGAACGGTGAGAGAAGGACCCCCAAGCCCCCCTAGCATGCTCCTACGCCCGTAAACCACGGAATCGGGGCTCAAAATGGCGGATCGGACGACCTCTCCCCGTGGCATGAACGGCCCTTCCCGGCGCGGAAATGACCCCTCTCGACCTCGTCTTGAGCTAAAACTCACGGGGAAGAAAGGCAAGAGGCTAAGGAACGTCACCCTACCTCTGGTCCGCGACGAGACGCGCCGATCCAAGCTCATACCCACGAAGAACACCATTAGAACCTCACCTTCCTACGCTTCCCACGCTTGCCGCACGCCTGCACAATCGCCTCGTCGTCACCCACGTCCTCGCGCCGTCGCTCTGCCGCCGTCTGCAGCCGGAACGGAGGTCGCCGCGCTCGAACGGGAGAGAGAGAGAGAGAGGGCGGCCACGGTCGTGAGGGAGGAAGGAGAAGAAAGGAAGAAGAAGCAGAAAAAGAAAAGAAAATGGGGGGTTTTAATAGAAAATCTAGAATTTTCAGAAAATACCAAAAAATAGAAAATTATATTTTCGTGATCATCGGAACGCACCGATCGCAACGACACCACTCTCGCCTAGATGAACGACCCTGTTCACCCTCAACGAGGTTCCGAAGGAATTACCGAAACACACATCGGGAATCGGAAAACGCATGCGGAAAAGCTGCGGAACGCTCCCGGGCCTCCGAAACAACTCTGGATCGTGCCGATCTGGACACGGAAGATGTCCGAAACAAAATTTCGGACACGACAGAGTCGAACACTCTTAGAAATCAGATCCGGGACCCACAAAGAAGGATCCGAAAGGTCCGGGATATTACACAAAATGTCAGGATTCCTTCTCCAAAAATCAAACTTCTCCACCTCCGAATTCAATGGTCAAAGAAGCAAAATCCAACTTCTCTTCTTAATCTAACTTTAATTTAGTGGGAAAACGTATGAAAGATGGCTAATCTATGGTGGGCTATGATATAGGGTTTGATTTGTGTGACAATCTTCTAGAAATGGGATAATTTAATCATTTATTAGGGTGTTTAACATGTGCTACAAATTTAGTGCTATTTATCTTTTTTTAGCCCATTAATCTATAACCCGGCCCATTATGGGTTATCCAAAGGCCCAAATGTTAATCATTATTCATTGTCGGGAATATAATTAGGCCTCCTCTAATTTTTATGATATTTAAAATGTTTATTCTCAATTTATTTCATAAAAAAATTAATTATCTAATTTATTTCATATAGTAACAATAGAATTTCATTATTTCATAAATATTATAATTATATAACTAAATTAAAATATTTATTTATCTATTTATTTTGTTGGGTTTCTACATATATGATATGCATAGAGTTGCTTAGAAATGTAACTATCTTAAGGTTAATATTTGAAACAGATAGCTGAAGTAATTAATTTCAGAGTTAATTGCTTTAATCTTAGTCTGAGAGGTATAGTCCTTTTAATCATATATGCCTAAGATAAGAAAATAGGTATCTTAAAGATTTCAGAGATATAAGACGATAGCTAGATAATTAATTTTCTTTAATTTATTTAACAGTTATCAAAAAATAGTATAAGAATTGCAAGTAGTAAGATAGCTGAATAATCAATATGCCTAAGAAGAGTTTTATCAGTTTTGTTTAATTTAGCAAAGTAGCTATCTAAGAAATAAGGAAATAGCACAGAGATAGCTTAATGAATAGTGCAACTTAATTTAGATAGGGATTTTAAACTAGATATGCGAAGCCTTGAGTGCCTAAAAGATTTGTATTTTACAGTGCCTATGTTGAACTTAATAAGATATGCGAAGTTCATTCAATATGATAGGTGATATAAGATAGGCGAAGCCTTAGTGCGCCTATGTTAACTTAATATCACCTAAATTAGCAGTGCCTATGAAGTTTGTCTTATGTGGATGGGCGAAGTCTTTTTGTTAAGATAGATGAAATTTTAATAAGTTGAAGTTTCAGCGCCTATGTAGAGTTCATTGTGATAGTCGAAGTAAAAGATATGCGATAGGATATAGTGACTATGTGTGCGACTTAATTAAACTCGACAGTTGAGTAAGTGGTTTGAGCACCTATGAGAAGATAGGCAAAGTGTCATTTGCCTATATGCCTTTGTTTGAGTAGGCGAAGTAAAAAGAATAAGATAAGCGATATATCGGATATGCGATTTAGCGCTTTAGTGAACTTAGTATCGCCTAAGTGAGATCGTAGCGCCCATGATAGTAAGATAGGCGAATGGATAAGATAGGTGAAGTTTGTTAAACCAGTGCCTAAGTTAAGAAGATAAGCGAAGTGTTCATGATAGACGAAGAGTTTTAGTGCCTAAGTTATTTTAAGTTCACCTAAGTGTGCGTCTATGTTGACTTAGTCAAATTTTGTTACACCTTACAATGTCTATGTGAACGAAGTTGTGCTTTGGTGATTTTTTATGTGCCTAAATTACTTTTAACGCCTATTTAATTTGATAGCTTCTTAGCTAGCGCCTATGTGATATTTAGTCAGATTTCTTCAGTTTTTAAGCTTCTTCTTATTTCTGTTTTATGTGTGTTAGGCATTTATAATTTATATTGTCATCACAAATGGATAGAATCTTATTTTCAATATATGTAATGAAATTTCAGAGTTTTGTTCCATAATAATTTTTTCACCAAAATTGATAAAATATAATATTTGGATTTAACCCAAATACACTCAACAAAATAACTCTAACATATAATCATTACGAGTGGGATTGTCTTCATCCTTAACACTTGTTCCTTTCGATCTAAAATGTGGATGTGATGCACTTCATAGGTAAGATGATATTGTATCTCTAATAACTCATAATTAATGATGTGAGATGGGTCTGGCACATATTTTTTTAGCATAGACACATGGAATACATTATGAATCACTGACAGTCATGGTGGCATGGTCAGTTGAAAGATGTTTCACCAACTCTCTTCAGAATTTCGAATAGTCTCACATATCTTGGATTGAGTTTCTCGTTCCTGCCAAACTCATGACTCCCTTAGTAGGGGGAGCCTTCAGAAATATATGATTTCTTGTCTCAAATTCTAGTTCTCTCCTCTTATGAACAACATAACTTTTTTGTCTCGATTGTGATGTCAATAATCGTTTTATGATCATTTTAACTTTTTTCACACAATCCTGTATCATTTAGGGTCCAATTAATTTCTTTTCTTCTACTTCATCTCAACACACTGGTGTTTTGCAAGGTCTTCCCTACAAAGCTTCATGTGGGGCCATTCCAATACTTACGTAATAATTTTTATTGTAAGAGAATTCTATTAAAGGAAGGTAATCATCCCCGTTACCTTACCAATTTAAACTGCATGCCCATAACATATCTTCTAGTATTTTAATGGTTCACTCTGACTGGCCATCTCTACGAAGGTAAAAAGTTGAACTAAATTTCAATTGACTTCCCAATACTTCTTGCAAACTTCTCCAAAATATGGCTGTGAATTTGAAATCCCGATCAGAAATAATGGAAATGAGTACTCCGTGAAATCTTACAATCTCTGTAATATATAACTGAGCTAAATTTCTAATGATTTAGTCTTCACAATTACTAGGAAGTGGGTAGATTTTGTCAATATGTCTCCAATTATCTATATTACATTATGTTTCCTTTTGGTTCTCGACAAACCCATGACAAAATCTATTATTACATGTTCCTATTTTTATTGTAAAATCTCCATTTGTTGTAGTAAGCACTACTAGAAAAATATTAATATAAGGCAAAATTCTTCTACCTTTTAAAGTGTCAAAATCTGCCATCTATTCTATTAGAAGGCAGAAAGAGGGCGAATTATATTCTACATTCTATTCCACTCTCTTCTATGCAAATAGAAGGTGGAAAGTGAATTTTAGAAGGCGAAAACTTTAAAAGGCAGAAATGATAGTTATAGAAGGTGATTTTTTTCACCATATAAACTCATGATTAAATGCACTTATATGCGCCCTCTATAATTTTTTAGAAGAGGGTAATTTCTGCCTTCTAAGATCTATATAAAAGGCAGATATTTTTACTTTCTATTCCTTTTAGGTGGTAAAAATTTTTACCTTATAAGTTGTCAAAATAAGTCAGTAGAAGATAAAATTTTCTGCCTTCTATACTTACATTAGAATATAAATTATTATCCTTTAAAAGGAGTCTTGTTCTCCATATAACCTGTTATATTTAATGATAGTTCTTCTAAAATAATTTATCACGAATAAAATTCAATGATAAGTATAAGTTTCTTTCAATTATAGAATGAAATTATTTTCTCACGAAAGAAGATTACAAATTTTAAAATATAGTATCGGATGACAAAAAGATATAAAGTCATAAGTCACAATATGACATCCACAACATGATATCCATATGATTCTGATAATATGCAATCAAAGTGCATTTGACATACACAACTCTTTTTATACATCTTAAAAAAAATGTCAACAACTATCCAAATATAATAACCACATAATCTTCATAACTTTATAAGCATTCTTCATCATCTTCTCTCGGAAGTACCTACAAAAAAATCAACACATTGCCTCAAAAAGATTTGTGATTGGAGGTATTGATTTGATGAAGTTGCTTGCTCATGTACTACACAAATCCAATCCACCGGTAAAAATTGACATTTCTGATGCTGAGAAATTGAAAGAACAATATAGAACAATATGCAATCTCTATAGAAGATTCATTTTCTTATGAAGAGATACAAAAGTCTTATCAATACAATAGAAAGACTATTTCATTGAAGTTTATTTGACATATGATATATTTATAGGCTAAACCTGAAGCAGGAAAACTGGTCTTTGCTACTGTTGCCTTATTGATGGCTTCCACGTCAAGTATTCTAATTGTAGGTATTTTCCCCATTGGCTTCCAACTTCTTTGAGTGATGACTATGTGTGTGCATTTCTTTCTTGGTTATATGCTATTACTCATCTCCTGGAATAGTAAGGCCCACAAAACAAAGTTTCTTCTCAGCTACGTCCTTTGTTTGTGTTGGAAAGTAACCACTTGTTGTATTCCTTATTTGGTTTGCTACATCTTCTTGAGGTTCTATAGTTTTTAGCTAAATTCCAAGTTTAGAAAGAGTCATCTTTCTATTTTTTTGGTCCTTAATCAATGTATCTAGAATACCTCCTTTTGAGTTTATGAGCTATGTGAGGTGTCATGAGTTCCCGTGTATGTATTCCTATTAGCTGTTGGCTAACAAGATCAGTAATATATATGGGATGAAATCAGACTGAAGTACTAATGGGATCTGAAATTCTGCATAAAATTGAGTGAGATTTGGACTTAGCTCAGCAAGAATTAAAAAATGATCCGATGAACAGCAGCCTGATCATTAAAGAGATGGAATCTAGAGAAATTTTTTCCAAGGCTTTGCAAACTGAAGAGTCTTATGCTAGGCAGAAGGCAAGGCAAAATTGGCTAATACAGGGAAACTCCGATACAAAATATTTCTATGCAACAATCAAAAGTAGAATAGCAATGAATTCCTAAACTTATTAGTGACAACCAATCTGCATTCCTAAAAGGGAGAAGCATCCACCACAATGTGCTTTTGGCCAATGACAATGGACTTCCACCTACCTAGTATGTGTGTGTTATGTAGGAAGGCTAATGAGACTCAAGACATACTGATTCCAACATAAAACCTGGGGCACCGTCGAGGGAGACAGTGTGCGGCGTGCGGGTAGGGAAGCAGCGTTGTCGGTGCAGGCGAGGGAGGCGGGGAAGCAGGGCAGCCAACGAGCGGGGAAGTAGGGCTGCCGGTGGCGGGCTGAAGGCGGCACCGTCGAGGGAGACACTACGTGCGGCGGGTGGGCGGGGAAGCAGCGCTGTCGTCGGTGCAGGCGAGGCAGGCGGGGAAGCAGGGGAGCTGGCGGCGGGGAAGTAGGGCTTCCGGTGGCAGGCTGAAGGCGGCACCGTCAAGGGAGACCACATGCGGCTCTCGACAGCAAGGAAGGAGGGCCAAGGAGCGGCGACCCGTGCCGGCGGCGAGAGAAAGGTGAAAGGGATGAGAGAGAGAGAGAGAAGATGAAAGGGGTGAGAGGCATCAACTCGTGCGGCAAAGTTTTTCCACACTGAGAGAGAGAGAGAGAGAGAGAGAGAGAGAGAGAGAGAGAGAGAGAGAGAGAGAGAGAGAGAGAGAGAGAGAGAGAGAGAGAGTGGCGAAGAGGGAAACCCAAAATCACATCAGATTACAAAACTAAATAAAAGGTATAAATTTATTAGTGTCTTCTATTTATTAAATTTTATAAGGCATAATCTAATATTCTACCTTCAATGAAAGATATTTAATATAAATTTAAGGCAAATTTTATTTTTATCTTTTAATCTTTAAAATATAAGTCATAATTTACTTCTGCCTTCTATTTTTCACCTTATACATGCAAGTTTTTAGTAGTGAAGTCTGTTGGTCTACGGTGTTTTAACTTTCACATGTTAATAAGTCAAACATTTACTGATAAATCCAACTACATTATTTTTCGTGTCAATTCATCAAAATTATTTCTTCATATCTCTATACATTTTTGTGCTAGTTGGATATATGGAATATTATAATTTGTGTCTTAGAATACAAGTCTTTTTTTAGTTTCTCATTTTGAGTACACAAAATCTCCCCTAAAACTTGATAGGGCTTTGAGTAAACCCGACTTCCCTATCATTCTTTGCAACGGTTGATTATCTGTTGGGTTTGTACAACATGTTCTAACTATTACAGATCGTATAATTCGATAGAAACAACTATTGGTTCCCCAAAAACTTGAAAGTGACGACTATCGGGTGAATGTTAGCACATCTGAATTCGATTAGACACTTCAAATTCGGGTCAAGTTTTGGATCCCGCATACTCTTCACACCCCTAGGAAGCGGTATCTTTATACTTGTACTTGTGCAATTGACTATTAGGGATATTTTTGCCCTGATTAGTTAAGACATCAGAAGTACATTTTTTAGTTCTAGCTAATGGGGTATTTGGTTACTTTACAGTCTTTTATATAGTTTTGTGTTAAAATTATAATAATATGAAATATATGATTTGAAGGATTTCATTATCATGTTCGGCAAAAATTATGATAACTTTTAAAATTCAGTTGACTTGTTTGGTAATATTGTTCAAGTAGACAATATGCATTTGATAATACAAATAGTCATAAAAATCTCTCTCTCTCTCTCTCTCCGCCCAACTAATTCGCACAAGGGTGTGTTGGCGGTAACAGCAAAGCACAAAGGGCTGCCACCGTGCCCACCCGTCTCCTGCTACTCTTTTTCATCTTGCATTTTTTAATTTAGACCTCTATAAAGTTTTGATATTAGGAAAAACTCCCTAATCCACTTATTTTATTAAAAATCCTCCAAATCTTCTAACTCACGGTAAATACTCTTCCGTAATAATAGTAAAAAAAAAAGGAATATGTCATCCAATTTTAGGTAGAGTTTTACGAATCGATCTGATACGAGGTGAACTGTACGTACCAGATCGTATCAGAGAGAAGTCGATACGTGCGACATGTGGTACGCAACCGATTCATTACGTACCGCACAAAATCGTACGTCTCACTACGTACTGGACTGATTGAGGGGGATACATTCCGTAGTACGTGTGGGACGAGCGATTCATGTCGATTTGATATTGACATCTATCCATTACTAAATATCTTTTACATAGATAAAATAGGTAAGATAGCTTCGTAACTTAATTGGTTAACATATTTGTGTGAAATAGTGAGATTGTGAGTTCAATATTTAAGAATGATCATATGTCTTTTTAAAAAAAATTGGCTTCCATCTATATCATTTGACAATGATTTTAGAGGGGATATAAGGAGGAAAGATAAAATAATTTTAATATATATATATATATATTATTAAAATTATAATTATAATTATTATATTTAATATGAAAGTAAATTTGATAAATTTCATTAAAATAGTTTTTATATTTTTAAAAAAATATGTGATCTAATAGACTCATAAATTAGGGCTGTCAATGTGTCAGATGGGCTCGATAGGCCGATGGGCTTGGCTTTATTCTGGGCGGGGTTGCCAGGCCATTTTCGGCCCATGGGCCTTTAATTGGACGTGTATGATCTAATAGACCCGTCAATTAGGGCCGTCAATCGGTCAGGTCGACCCAATAGCTAGGCCTGCAACATAGATTCATTTTGGGCCGAGCCGCGAGGCTCTTTTTGGCCTACAAGTCCTTAGATTAGTTTAAAAGTTCAGCCCAATTAGACCCACGAGCTCGGCCCAAACTTTAAATTCAATACTTAGAATGATCATATTATATTTATAAAAAAATTGACTTCCATCTACATCATTCGATAATGATTTTAGAGGGGATATGAGGAGAAAATGTAGAATAAATTTAAATATGTATTTTTATTTTTCCTAAACTTATAATTTAAATTATTATATTTACTATAAAGTAAATTTTGATATAATTCATTAAAATAGTTGTTTATATTTTTAAAAATTATGTGATCTAATAGACTCGTCAATTACATGTGTCAATAGGTCAGACCGACTCGATAGGGCTATGGACTTCGCTTAATTCTGAGTCAGACTGTAAGCTCCTTTTCGGCCCGTGGGCTCATAATTGGGCGAGTGTGATCTAATAGACCCATCAATTAGGGCCGTTAATAGGTCATGTCGGCCCAATATGTCTACAGCTTGGCTTCATTCTGGGCCAAGCTACAATGCTCTTTTTGGCTTGCAAGTCCTTAGTTGAGCTTAAAAGTCCAGTTCAACTAGACCCACAGACTGGCCCAGATTTTAACTTCAATACTTACGATGATTATTTTTTTTAAAAAAATACCTTCCATCTACATCATTTGGTAATGGTTTTAGAGGGGATACAAGGAGGAAAGATAGAATAATTTTTAATATATATTTTTATTTTTTATTAAAATTATTATATTTAATATAAAAATTAATTTTGATATTTTTTAAAAAATAATTATTTATATTTTCAAAAAAATATGTGATCTAATAGACTCGCCCTCTTGTATTTTTACCAAATGAATTAAATCGAAGGAAAAAAAATATTTTAAAAACATGGACAATATAAGTTTTGAACCTAAGGTCTCACCCATTTAACTAGACACCTTAACCAACTAAGTTAGTGAATCGTATAAACATTAATAATTCTATTTCATTGTTATATGAAAAGTAATTTTTTTAATTTTTTTATCTCGACACATAATAGTATCATATCATATTGTACCGTACCGACAAATGATCGGTATAGTCGGTACATTCGGTACAACAAACCTTGCTTTTAGGAAATATTCCTTCCCTTAAGTCTCCTTATTTTTATCTATGCTAAACTACTCTCTCTCTCTCTCTCTCCTATATTGAAGGGGAATCTTATCAATATATTTATTCAGAGATTTTTATTATAAAAAAATATCTTTTACACTAAAAAGTGTCATTATAATGCAACCAAACACCCTAAAGGTATAAGGGGAGGGGGCGGGGGATTTTTTAACACGTATATATGATTATGCAATATGCGATACTAATCAATATATATCAATAAGTGACATTTCTGTAGTAGTTACACATATGATATCGGCGGTTTATTTTGTAATTAACTAAAAAATGTATAGTTGAGTTCCCTTCTTTTATGATGAACATCGGGGAGACAATTAATATAAACCCAAAATACAGAATAGGAGAAGGAAAAGAGGCTCCCCATAGAGTACGCTCACATCCTACCGAAGACTAGTGCTTGCACATGCATTCTTTACAGTGGTCTCCACATCAAGGCAAACGTCCATGGAATGGACGACGAAGATTCACGGAGTGAGGGCAAGATTACTGGACCGAAGGCCCCTCGTCCTTTTGTGAATGCCATGCTTCCGCTAGCTCCCGTGGAGAGCGCATTGGAGGCCGGAGGCTCCCCGCCTTATCCAAACTGCATGCAAGAGTGTGTGGTAGCACTGGCATATCGCAGACCTGTAGCTATACCACACTTAACTGGCGTCAGTCGCTCCCAGGCCAACGCCAGAGGCGTTCACCATGGGTTTCTCCTTGCTCAAAGCCTGCCTGCACACCCCTGCTCTCCATGCAAACAACACGGACAAGACTACAATATTCCCCAAGCCGGTAACGATCCCTTCCTTCACTGACAGTCCTGCCTTGATTGCTTCAAAGACGCGCGCCTCTGTGCTGATCTCCCCCCCCCCCCCTTTTCCAATATTTTTCAGTCATCACAGTTGGTTTTTTTAAATCCTTTTTTCTTTAATTTTCAGCCCAGGAAGTTCCCCCTTGGAGGCTCTTCTAGGTGGAGCAGTACTGGCTGTCCGCAGGTATAAATTAAACAAATGGGCATTCTTCCAATTCATATGATTAATTAGATCTACCTACGTCTCTCATCAGTTACATAGATAACATGTATGGCATCCTTAGCTACTGCGGCGTGAAGGGAGAAGTTGGAAGGCAAATACCGAGGCATGGAAGGCGCGGGCTCTGCCGGACTGGCACGCGGTGTCCGACTGGCCGCTCATGGCGGTCATGATCGAGCACATCGCCGGGCAGAGAGATTATGTGGTGCACAAGTCTGTATGGCACATGAGTGATGAGACTCTCAAGAGCATCCGTGAGTCATTAGATATTAATTACCTGATGCGCGCAGTTCCCTTATCCTGCACTTTGTATATAATGATCCCAGATTAATCAAGGATTAACATGCACATATATGTGTGGGCTCCTGATGTGGCGCCGTAAAACCATTAATTAATCTACTCTCTTATTAGATACCGGGTACATCATGTTCACCTGCTGGGGTTGCTGCTTCTTTGGCTCCACCAAGGTAAGTGGCAGTACTTTGTCTCCCTGCTACGTACTCACGGCTCTTCCCTTTTCACTTGAATCCCTTACCTGCAATGTGCAGTTAGTGAGAGTATGTAGCTGGAAATGGTGTTAATAATTAATTAATTAGTTAATTAGAAGACTCAAATGCGACGACAGGACCCATTCTACGACGGGGAGCAGTACAGGAAGGACGGGGGAGATGGAACAGTGAACTGGCTCTACGAGAGGGTAAATATTGATTAATTTAATTACTAGCGAATATATATATTATTGTGGAATATTGTGGTTAGATATTGGACTCGCCTAAATGGGCCGGCTTTATGACATGCATGCAGCAAGAAGACATCGAAGAATCTGCGAGAGCGGAGCTGTGGAGGGAGGAGCTGATCGAGGAGATCGAGCAGAAGGTCGGAGGGCTGCGGGAGCTCGAAGAGGCCGGCAAGCAAGAGGAGCTCGTCAAGTGAGGAAGATCTTGAAAACTGTAGTTGCTTGTCTAAAAACACACGCCGTACGTAGTGTTCCATTGCCGTCGTATATCAGATGTACGTAGTTGGTGTACAATCATCCTTCTATATTTTACATCCTGATTCTAAAGAAAGGAAAAGAAAATAGGAGAGAGATGTTACATAGATATATATATGGTTTATACATGAATATATGTGGAGATCACTGGTTCGTTCCAGATCTGCTTTCCATCACAATACTATATATCCCTCAAGTTGGAGAATGGAGATTCGTAATGCCCAACTTGGATAAGAGTACTGCAGAAAATTGATCACAGTCAAGAGGTTTGGTGAAAATGTCAGTCACCTGTAGATGGGTAAGAACATAAGTGGTGATTAGTTCCTTGGATCGGATGTATTTCCAAATAAAATGACAATCCACCTCAATGTGCTCTGTTCACTCATGAAACACTGGATCTACGACAATGTGCAACGCAGTTTGATCGTCACAAAATAGTCGCTTCGGCTGAGAAGAATGAATGTGTAAGTCATGCAAGAGAGTGCGTAACCATAATAACTCACGAGTTGCAGAAACCATGACTCGATATTCGGTCTCGATAGAAGATTGGAAAATTGCCATCCGCTTCTTAATTAGATTTTCAAGAAATAGGGGAATGACCCAGCATGGTAAAAATGCCCACCGGTAGGTCAACGTGTTGTGAGGCAACTAATTAACCCAATGACACTCACAATGAATACTCCTTCAAGATAAGGTTGTTGTGTGATGGAAGAAAGATTCCCTAACTAACCTAGTGCAGATTTTAAATATTTGAGAACTCTCGTGATAGCATCGAGATGGGGTTTCATGTTGAAATTTGGGCATAGTTATCTGGACAATAGTCCCGTATTTTGGTTAAATGAGTTATGATTCATGTGCTTATGACCCTGGTCCTGTGTATCTCAACACCGCGATTTTGTGGATTCAACATGGTATCAAAGCATGATCTTGGACTCAACTCCATATATTTCTTTCTTATATTGTCACCTCCACCCAATTTAAGTCCACGGCCTATGTTAGTCGTAAGGGAGAGTGTTGAAATTTGGGCATAGTCCCTGAGCAATAGTCTCATATCGGTTAAATGGGCTGTGGTTCATGTGCTTATGACCCTGGGCATGTGTATCTCAACACCGCGATTTTGTGGATTTCAACATGATATCATCGCATGGTCTTGAGCCCAACTCCTCTTGCCACCTCCACCCAATTAATGTCCAGGCCCATCTTGACCGTGAGGGAGAGTGTTGGAATTTGGGCATAGTCCCTGGACAATAGTCCCGTATTGGTTAAATGAGTTGTGGTTCATGTGGTTATGAGCCTGGGCCTGTGTATCTCAACATCGCGATTTTATGGATAATCGGAGTTTTGTGGATTCAACATGGTATCAGAACATAGTCTTGGCCCAACTCCATATATTTCTTATCTTGTCACCTCTACCCAATTAATATCCACGGCCTATCTTGACCCTGAGAGGGAGTGTTAAATATAATAAATATTTGACCGGCCGTGTAATGGTTAAATATAATAAACGACCTACTATCCAAAGATGTTGAGGAGGATCTGCCCAAAGATGTTGAGAAGGATCTGTAATAGGTTCCTCATTGTTTGCTACAAGATGATGTGGGTACTCCATGGGAAATATGCATAACCCTGCACCAAGCATTCAAATTTCAATAAGAATATCAAGTGCATATTTCCTTTGACTTAGAATAATCCCCTTTGATGACCAAGCAACCTCAAAGCCAGCAAAATTTAATAATAACAAAAATTCAAGAGACCAAGGTCCTTGACGTGGAACCGAGAATCTAGATGATGTTTCAAGGAAGAAATACGTGCTTAGATCATTCCTAGCAATTATTGCATCGTCGACATAAATTAGAACTGCCACAAAACTCCGACCTTGATGAGACGTGAAAAGTAAGTAGTCCTCTTTGGATTGTCGAAAACCAATGCTCTTAAATAAGAGAAGAAGTAAACTTCTCAAACCAATTTCGAGAAGCTTAATGTAAATAATATAGGGATTTCCGAAGTCGATAGACTCAGGTGTCTCCTTCTTGTGAGAAACCTTGTGGGATTTTCGTGTACACCTCTTAATGAAGGCCACCGCGCAAGAAGTCACTATTCATCTCTGACTGGTGCAACTCTCAATTATGTATTGAAGAAATAGCAAGGGGACAACAAAGTATCACTAATTTGGCAACGGGAGCAAATGTTTTGTGAAGGAGCCAAAAGGATTTTGGTATGATTTCAACTTCATCAAGTTTGGGTAAAACATTGTGACGAGTCAGTTCGATAGGCCAAAGGTGCTTGGGAAATGTTGGAATGGTAGATCCCATCTCAAAGGTAACCCACTCCAATCAGCATCCTTGAGGTGAGGTACTATATGACACAAAATATGAAAAACGAAAATCACATAATTTGAGTCTTTTGTTTTTTATTTTTTGCTAATAGATAAAACAATATTATCAGTGAAACTAGGGACAAATGGGACATCTTTAAGAATGATATCATTGGAAAATAAGGAACTTCCAACATGAGTGATAGGTAAACAAGACCCATTAGGCAAATCTTATTGGCTTGAAGGAGTTCATTAGGACAACTTCTTTAAGCATGGATATATAGATACGACACCATATGATAACAATAACCCAGGTGTGATTGAGGACAAATGACTAACCAGACAAATTAGAAGAAATATTAGAGGAGTCACCACTGAGAAGTTGAAGCTGGCTGTATTGTTGCAAGCTGAGGCCTGAAATTGGTGACTGGTCTAAGTAATTTGTTGCTGCACCAATTTCTTTTGTTGCAGTGGTTGCAGATGAATGACCAAATGAAAGCATTTGCATGCATGCTCTTGCTCTGATCTGAGGAATTTGGTTGTCTCTAGTTGGTTGGGTACCCAATGATCCAATAGTAGTGCTCCTTTGGGTGACCCAATTTCTTGCAATGATTGTACTGTGGTCTGCCAGTATTAGAGATGCTTCTCGTGAACATGCTAGAGTTTGTTGTCTTTCTTCTTGCATAAGTATTGAGTAAACTTTGCTCAAGGTAGGCAATGGTTCAGTGCTCAGTATTTGAGATCGAATGGTATTAAAATTAATATTTAAACCAAGTAAAAATTGATGAACCTTCTCAGCTTCATGTGTGGCAACAAATTCCTTTGCCGCTCCTCCACAAGTGCATTTTGGGATGGTGTCGTATAACTGCAACTTTGTCATGGCACAGTGTGAAGGGATGCACAATGCCATGTAATCATGTATGTGGACAAGAGTACCCGGAAAACATGATCTCACACATTCCATAACATTCAACCAACCATACATATCTACAAATTAGGGAAAGGAAACTAGCGGATGAATTTTCATTCATAACCTATACATATTTATAGAAATGTCATGAGTACAAAAGCTCTACATGGGCAACCAAAACAAACAACAGCTCAAAACACAGCCGAGTAGACAACGTCCGAGGGGTCAAAAGACAGCCAAAATAGCTTCCAACCTTCAATCCAACAATCCCCAGCTCCAACTGGTTCTACTTGCCGACTCCCAAAAGTCTTGGCCAACACCACCCACTCTGGTGGCCCTGCAAGGTCTCACTAGTCCACACCTAAAAAGGAAAGAGGAGAAATCATCAAAGTACGACGACTCAGTAGGACTGCTAACACAAAACACAACACTACAAGTGATTCAGAAAGTATAAAGATGGAATGATCTCATAAACTAATAGACTAATAAAGCTTAGGTGGAACAGCAACCGAGAATCTCATACCATCATCCAAAGTTATTGAGGCCAAAGAAGAAAACTTCGAAACTATGCACAACATCTAAGAGTAACATGGCATACATGAGCTTGTATCATAACTTGTAACATGAACTTGTAATCACATAAAGATTTGGACAGCAAGGAATACATATTTCTATCAAGTTCTCATAATATTCTTTTGGTTTAACATGCATGGATAGAGTATAGCATGTAGCATAACTCATAGAAGGAACAAGTTAACATATAGGCTAGTGGGCCAACATTAATGCACGTAACTTGTATTATTATCATAACACTTTAGTAACATTGAGGTCGTACCTACATCGTCAGTGTATTAACATGAATAATCAGAATACATTGCAAAAAGTTCAAAGATAAGCTGAAGGACTATCACCCTGCAAGAAGTAAACTCTTACATTTACATTATCTCACTCGTATCAGCACGCACCATGTGAGTCCTAGCCATATACATAAATCGGAGGCCTTTGCCTCACCTCAAATTTCATGGAGATTTTATCAGTCGCCCGTCAAGACATATACCACATTTCTGGGTAGGGAAAATGTAGCATTTTCATGCCCTACTGTCCCAAGGTCTCGACCCAATGTGGGTGTTGTAAGGGTCTGAGCCGAGATCAAGAAGAATGGAGCAAAAATAGGAAATTAAAATTTTATACTGGCATGTGTTGATCGCTTGGGTGTAATTCCCAAGAACTATCTAAAACAAGATATCTGATTTTACCTCTGTGGTATGCGAATCACTGTGAAGCGGAAAGTGATCCCTCATGATTATAATGAACCGCATAAATGTCTGGTCTCTTGCGGTTTAGCGCTCCACAAACGATCTCCTTGGTGGCACTCTGTCATATACTCTACACTAGAGACAAGAGGGAAAAGAGAGATGAGAGAGAGGGGGGCTCCTCCCAAGGAGGAGAGAGAGAAGGGGGCGGTCTCTGAATGGAGAAACCCTAGATGCTTAATTAGCCCAAAATTCCCTCTTTACAACTATTTATACTCTTTAGTTTTTCACAAGAACCCTCATAAGTCTAAAATTATAAAATACTCCCACCGTCCATAACCCTAATGTATGTGACCCTCTAGGCCCAGTGTCAATCTGGTTATATGCCCATTAAACTTAAGAACTCTTTCTTAACTTTTTCATAGTAACAATTAAAATAAAATTAATTATTTAATCATGTCATGACTTAAATAATTAACCCATTATCTTATGATGGATAATCATCTCATGATTATTTCTCTATTGGACTTTCAGGCCACAGTAGGCACCAAACAACACTCGGTGACCCCAGAAGACAAATGAGGTCTATAAAACTACTTTGGGACCTTTCTGTCTACAGTTACCACATCGTTATAGTCCTTCATTCATACATAATGTCCTTGTCATAATTAAAGATATAATCATACTGTCAAATCCTTCTTATTTATGACCTGATGAACTCTGTACTCTAAGTCCCACTGAAAATTTTTCAGTGAACTGTGTAACCTGTCCAGAGATTTTCTCAAGTATCATCTTTAGGGTATTGTCTCCCATGCTATATCTGAGAGTGAGTGATCCACTGTTATCACTCAATTACCTTCACATATATTCCACTGTATCCAAATACCTTAGCATCTAGAACTTGTGACTAAAGTTTCTTTGTCAGTAATCAAAATACAGGAGTACTCCTCATATGCAAGATATCATTGGTGACTCATGTCCAAGCATAGTTTAAAAGATCTTGAGGCGGTTGCGAGGCGCTTTCTGTAAGTCTCATAAGGCGTAAGTCTTAAGGCACAACGAGGCGTAAGCCTTGATAGAGAAGAAAATAATCTTAAAATCGTAAAAAATGTTAAAAATAATAGTGATTTTCATATGTTAATGCTATATCAATTTAATGATAAATTTATGTTAGTTCAAAAGTACTAAATTACGAGTCAGCTGTCAAGTGCAGTTGGTTCGTCACCCTACCCTATATGGGGGAGTGCTCGAGTTCGAGCTTGATTATCCCCTCCCTGTTAAAAAAAAAGTATTGAAACATGTTTTAAGGACAGCATAAGAAATGTAAATCTTGGGACTACCCTATAACACCTCATTATATCATCTTCTCAAGTGATGCACATGTCTCAATTAAATACCTTGAGGCGGTGAAGGCGGTGAGGCGTACCACCTCAATCAAAGAAAGGCATAAGGCTCAAGTAAAAGATATGAGGCGCATGCCTCAAGGTATTTTTCTAATGTCACACCTTGAGACTTAAACCTTAGTGCCTTGAGGCGCCGCTTTTTAAACAATGTGTCCAAGAACTAATTGTGTTACTATGACTGAAGAATCTCTTGATTAATAGTTAGATATAATTAATTACCATCTAGATATTCATAATCGGATCAGTTCAGTGAACCATATTCTTGTAATGGGCACCATCACATATATTTTAGTGTCTCCATACCGCTGATTATGAGATTAGCCACTCTCATCACATGGGAGGATATCTGGTCTATCCAGATTCTTTGATGTCCCGTCTCAAAGATCCTATGACCAGGAATATTTTGAACATATATATTTGAAAGGTTGGTCTCACTATGATAATCTCATTATGATCAAACTTTCATTACATGCATTCAAAGACTTCATCACGTCAAGTGACAATATGCATAAATAAATAAGATATAATAAAGAAAATATCATAAATGTTAATGAGAATACACATAAAATGATGTCATTACTTCATAAGTGATTGACTTGTAGGGCATACAATACTTTTTTCTAGTGTAGAACACAGACATATCTTAGATGACTATGACAACCGACGAAGTCAAAAGAGTTAGAACGTGATGTTGGGATTTACATAGTGCTTACCCGATGTAGAACAAATTCCTTGAAGATGAGAAACCTTTATGAGTACTCGAAAGACTAGATTAGGAGCCAAGAATATTCTGGATCGAGACATTCTTGAGGGGGGGGGTTGAGATAGTTACGGAAGTGAGAGAAAAGAAAGATATAAGGGAACATAAATAAAGAATTATATAAGCCCTGCACATCCCCACCATAATGGGGAAATTTTCAAATCAAAACCCCTCCACTAAACCCCATATCCTTCACATGTTGGCATTAAAATCCCCGGGCCTCTACCTATCGCAATGTCTACTACACCTGCCAACCCTTCAATGCATCCAAACATAGTATTTTTCTAATAATTTTGACAATTTCTTCCTAACAAGTCACTCACAAATTTGTCACACCACCTAAAGCTCAATCACATCGCCCAGATCTTTCGAAAATAAAGCATCGTCTACTTTTCGCATCATTTATATCCATCAATTACTTTCTATACCATCTAAACTATCACCTACCTCATGTGCATCATCTATTTTAGGCCATCATCTAGCTTCTATGTACACCGTCTAACCCATCGTGTAACTTTTACATCTCTAACCCTTCGTCCACGTCTTTTGCTTTGTCTAAGTCTCCCGCCTAACTGTGGTGTATCGCCTAACCTTCTTCCGTCTACTTTTCACTTCACCTATCTTGCATCGTCTAACTTCTTTCGTCTACTTTTCACATCACCTATTTCTCTTCGTCTATCTTTTTCAGACATCATCCAACTTCTTCTGAGCATCGCCTAAAATGATCAATCTAACTATTATCTATTATCTACTTTTCACATCACCTATTATCTCCCCCTTTGACACCGTCGTCTCCAACCACCGGGGAGGATGCATGTTGGTAGTACCTTATGGAGAACGTGTTACTGATACCACATTAGACATAGGAAGATTAGATAGTCTCTAATGTATAATGAGTAACACGTCATCAATAATGATAGTGTGTATTATTGACACTTGATTACAATACCATATTAATTGTCTCCCCCTTAGGTGTCATAAACCTAGAGAGAGAGAGAGAGTATTCTTAAAGTGAATGTTTAAGTATTTTTAAAGTGTGTTTAATGGGGATGTGACGTGTAATACTAGAAAATAAGTCTCAAAAGGGGGACTACCGATTATAGGAATCGATAAATAAGTCACCCCCGTCGTTAGGGACCTCCAATTATTTTTTATTTTTATTTTTTAAAATTATCCCGATCTTTGGGCCTAGTCAACCTATATGTCTATAGATGGCGCACCCTAATCGGATGACTCAATGAATTTTAAAAAAAAAAGAACAATAGAATAACGATATTTTATTTATTTATTCTTTGAATTTTGCTTACTATTCCCTATTTTTTTATTTTTTTAGCCATCTCATAAGGATATGCCATATACGGAGGTTAATATAATTTTTTTAAAAATAAAATAATAAAAAATTTAACTGAACACATGTTGTATGGAATTACCCTAGGTGTGCAACAAATATTAATCATCTGGATTTAGCTGAGAACCACACAAGGTAGGCTCCGACTGTTGGGCCATCCCAACCTTACTCATTGTTAGTTGCTACAAGTAGTCCGGGCAAACAGGTCATATTCCGCTCACGTATCTTAGTTTGAACTAGTTAAAAATATGGACTTCAAGTCTCAATTTAATATGGAGTTAGATTAAAGGTGGATTAACTCAACCAGCTTAAGGTAGTCCGGAGTTAACCCATTTTTAATTTGACAAGAGGATAGTTAATCTGGGAGTATAGGATGGACTAATTTACTTTTAATCTAGTGTGATTTGATAAGTAGTAAGTTAACCCAGTAATAATGGCATATAAAATATTATATTATATCCTTTTAAATTTTTTAATATATCTCTCATTCTCTCTCTCTCCCTCTCTCCCCTCCCCTCTCTCTCTAGTCACTCTCTATCTTTCACATATATTAATTACTAGTTTTAGTTAATATTCATTGTCAAGTTTTTTAATTTATTTAAAATTTAAATTATTTTAAAATATGTTACATATTAAATATATCATAAAATATTTTTTAATAAATAACATCATTAATATTTTTGATAAATAATATCAATAAATTCACTAATTAAAATTTAAAAGTAAAAATGACATTAGTATGAATTTATGTTACCGTTCATCTTTAAAATTTTTATTTTATCTTAATTTTTAAATATTTTTATTATATTATATTATATAATAAATCATGAAAATAAAATTTGTTTGATAAATAATATCAATAATCTCACTAATTAAAATATAACAGTCAAATATGATATTAATTACGGATTTATGTTACTATTCATCTTAAAAAATATTTTATCTTATTTTTTAATATTTTTAATATATTATGAAAATTGAATATATCATGAAAATAATTTAATTTTGATAAATAACATCAATAATCTTACTAATTAAAATTTAAAAGTAAGAAATGACATTATTTACGGATGAAAGTTATCCTTCATCTTAAAAAATATTTTGTTTTAATTTTTAAATATTATTAATATATTCTATAAATTAGATATATCATGAAAATAAATTTTTGATAAAACATCATAAATCTCACTAATTAAAATTTAAAAGTCACAAATATTTTTTTAAAAATACTATTTATTTTAATATATATATTAGCTCATAAAATTTTTAAAATAAATTTTATATGATAAATATATCATTATCATGATACATTTTCTCGTAACGTTAATGGGAGAGAGTGTGTGAGAGAGAGAGTGTGTGCATTTAATGTGCATTAAATGCACTTAACTCACCTCTAAACTCACCTCCGTGGGTGGATTTCCTGATCCGGGAGTAACTCATAGTTATCCCTATTTTGAACATGATTATCTTAAATCTATAATCAAAGCATAAAAAGGGTTAACTCAGGGTTAACTTTAGACTAATTCATGACTAACCTAATACCAAAGTGGGGCTTGGTGTTTACTTTCCAAAAAAAAAAAAGTTTCATGTCTAATGAAGTCTACTTTGGGCAACATGAATATGGAAAGGGTTAAACTATTCTACTCTAATCTTGAACATGGAACAAAAATCTTGAATACATAAGAGACATAATGTAAATGAATAATTACACATATACCCTTAAAATTTTACATATTCTACTATGTCTGTGTTCTTCATATAGCTATACATAAATATCCCTATAATAAGTCATATTTCATCTTACATGTCCCTGTCGTCTGTTATTTGTTTAACTCAATTTTAAATAGATTAAGATGAAAAAAAGATCAATTTACCTTTGTTTAATCACCTCGTGAAATCAAAATAATAGCATATATATTTTAAGGGAAATTACCCTTATACCCCTAAAATCACTCAAAATTATCTCTATTTTCTATTTTTATCATATTTTTTGTAATATCGTTGACATTCTTAAAAAATAATTATTATGCCCTTTTGTAGGGATATAAGAGTAATTTTTTATTTTAAGAATAAGGGTGGATAGGGGTACAATAGATCTTTTCTTAAAAATTTTAGAGATATTACGATAAATATAATAAAAGAATAAATATAAGGATACTTTCGTAAAATTTTAAGGATATAAAGATAATTTTCTCATATTTTTATAATCTTTCATAGTATCTTACATATCTCTCAAAACGTTCTTATATTTTACATGTTCAATAAAATATGTCAACTTGGCCGATGTTAGACCGTGAGGTGCATATTCCTTAATATGAAGGCATACGTGACAATATCAAGAATATGGAGATATAAAGTTGAATGTACAAGATTGCAGTATAATGTAAATCAGGGTTTGTCGTCCTGGCGTCGTCTCGATCACGGCTCGAGATGGGACGGTATAGATTAACGTATCAAGACATTATAATATATATATATAACAAAATATTATAATTCAAATGAAATCTTAGCTCAGTTGATTAATTGTTATGCGATGAGAGTGGGTGACATGTTCAAATCTCAACATCAATAATATTTTTTTAAAAAACTTTTCAAAAAATTGAACCAAGCAAACGTCAAAAGAGAGTTTCAAACTCAAGGTCTCACGGTCAACTTTGAGAACCTTAATCAACTATTATAAAAAAATTAAAAAAATATATAAAACGTCTCGATTACGTCTCACAGATCAATCGTTCCGATCTATGACTGAGACGGGACGCGACGAATGATTCGACCCGTCCCATCTCGATTTACTAAACCATGATGGAAAGTGAAGTTTTTACTCAGACACATTACACATGATCAACCGAAGCATCTGTTCCGACCAAATGAAAAAAAATGAAGCATGAGATCAACTCACTTGATGCGCAAGATTTTAAAGAAAAGGAGTGCATCTTGAAAGTGGAACTCCTGATAACAAATGCGAAGGATTCAAGATGCGTATCATATAATCTTAATTGTTAGATTTTATCTTAATATAGTGGTTCACTTATATTGCATCTAAACACATCGACAGATCCAGTTAAAGGAATATAATCAACGGACTTAACCTATTAAGTATCCATTTAAATCATGTTATTGGTGGGATCCTACTTTAGGTCCAATTGGGACCGGTCATTTCTCTCTCTATATATGTGTTCAACTCTCCATTAAATTGTGACACAGTTACGAGAGATAGAGAGAGAAAATTAGAAATAGATCGTTTGAGTTGTGTATCTCTTTTCTCAATGTTTGTGTGTGTGGATCTCCTTTTTAGGCATCTTCCTCCTCGTCAGTAAGATGTCTTCCACTTCAGATACGTTCTTATATTTTACATGTTCAATAAAATATGTTAACTTGGCCGATGTTAGACCGTGAGGTGCATATTCCTTAATATGAAGGTATACGTGACAATATCAAGAATATGGAGATATAAAGTTGAATGTACAAGATTGCAGTATAATGTAAAGCAGAGTTTGTCGTCCTGGCGTCGTCTCGATCATGGCTCGGGACGGGACGGTAAAGATTAACGTATCGAGACAGTAAATTATAATATATATATATAACGAAATATTATAATTCAAATGAAATCTTAGCTCAGTTGATTAATTGTTATGCGACGAAAGTGAGTGACGTGTTCAAATCTCAACATTAGTAATATTTTTTTAAAAAACTTTTCAAAAAATCGAACCAAACAAGCGTCAAAAGAGAGTTTCGAACTCAAGGTCTCACGGTCAACTTTGAGAACCTTAACCAACTATTATAAAAAAATTAAAAAAATATATAAACTGTCTCGATTATGTCCCACAGATCGATTGTCTTGATCTGTGACTGAGACGGGACATGATGGATGATTCGACCCGTCTCATCTCGATTTAATATACTATTATGTAAAGTGAAATTTTTACTCAGGCACATTACACATGATCAACCGAAGCATCTGTTCTGACCAACAGAAAAAAAGGAAGCATGAGATCAACTCACTTGATGCGCAAGATTTTAAAGAAAAGGAGTGTCATCTTGAAAGTGGAACTCCTGATAAGAAATGTGAAGGATTCAAGATGCGTATCATATAATCTTAATTGGTGGATTTTATCTTAATATAGTGGTTCACTTATGTTGCATCTCATACATCTAAACACATCGATAGGTCCAGTTAAAGGAATATAATCAATGAGTTAACCCATTAAGTATCCATTTAAATCATGTTATTGGTGGGATCCTACTTTAGGTCCAATTGGGACCGGTCATTTCTCTCTCTATATATGTGTTCAACTCTCCCTTAAGTTGCGACACAGTTACGAGAGATAGAGAGAGGAAATTAGAAATAGATCGCTTGAGTTATGTATCTCTCGTCTCAACGTTTGTGTGTGTGGATCTCCTTTCTGGGCATCTTCCTCTTCGTCATTAAGATGACTTCCACTTCATATACATATCCTTTTGACATTTAGCCCAAGCCGATCACAGATTAGACACGTTGAACCAAAACTTAAAACTGACTAACGGAAGGTTGAGACTTTTGGACATGAAGTAAATGGAAAGTGGAAACATGAGATAAGATTTGGATGATATAATACCCCCAAAGTTATTCCACATGTAACGAGGCAATATTGCACTCTTCCAACCCAAACTAAGTTTTTGGGCTGGATTAGTGTTGTTCGTGACTGCATTAGCTTAAGAGCCGACAATTTGTCGGTAGAGAATGCCTTGCTGTATACATCCAAGTTCTTTTTTTATTTTTTTATCTTTAAATACGGTGAGTGAGGTCGGGACCCACCTCATCTATTTACCTATATTTGTACAGCCCAACACTTGATCGGATGACTCAAAAATATTAAAAAATGAAAAATATTTTTTTATTTTTCAAAATCATCTGATAAAAAGTTAGACCACGCGAGTAGACAGGTGAAGTGGGGCCTCCACGGTGCGGTTCTCCAACTTGGGGCATCCCTCGTCCGTGCTCCTCGGGACGCGCGTGTTCACAGCGCCCCCAGAGGTTTTGGGGGGCGTTCTCTCTCTCACGCGCCCCTTAGGCAGTACTTGAATAGTAGGTCTCTCCCCTCCCCTCCCCCCCCCTCCCTCTTCTCCGTCCTCTTCCTTCCCTGAGTTCTGTTCCATGACCTATATAAATATATATATATAATTATATAATTGAATCCCAACCCACATAAAACAAGGCTCCGTCTTCTAGAAAACAGGATGCGCAAAACATCATCATTTCTGACACTCAGTTGCCCGGCATCTTCACATTAACAATGAGGTGTAGTTTCAAGGGAAACCGGTGGGCGGTTGGGGGATAGTGTCCCCCCTCTCTCTCTCTCTCTCTCTCTCTCTCGATGTCCTGTTTTGACAGGAGCAAGAATATTAAATTTCCCCAACACGCCCTTCTTACCTTCTTGGGGGTAATATAACAATTTGGGTCCTGCTCGGAATCGTGAGTTCTCCGGAGAAAATAGATGGAAGTTTTTATCAATATTTGTAGGTTCGATTCAAACACTGGACGCCCCGATTGGAATGAAATGATTTAAACTAACTGACCCATCAATTAAATTTGATTATAAGATAAAATATATTATATATATCGTTTCGATAGCGTCTCACAATCCGTCCGTCTCGTAATCTATCCGATTTCTTAACGGATATGGATATGTATACTACTCATTCCGAATCCATATCTGTTCGTTACCGTTAAACAAGTTTGTATTTGACTCAAATAATTTAGTGTCTCCAAGAAAATGATATCGAACATGAGATATGTGTATAATTTAAGTCATTTCTATTTTCATGATGATAAAATATTTTTAAATTATAAGATATTTTTATAATTTCTTAAATTATTAACTTAATATATTCTTTATTTTCATGAAAGGTATATAAAGAATGAGAATACGATGGAGATTAAAGTTCAAAAGAGTTAGTTTATTTTATTATTTAAATTTTATATGTTTCATATTATCTTAGGTATATTATAATATTATATATTTATATACTTTTAATTACATTATATGTTGACTCATGAATAATGATGATATGAGAACTAAATTGAAATGTGTTTGTTTATCATATGGATTGTTCTTTTCAATTTAAAATTTTTTTTAATTGAGTTAATTTACATTTTAAATTTTAATCTTATATATATTTTTATGTCCGGTAACTATCTGCTAACCGTCTGTTAACCGTATTTTTCAGATACTCGATAACAGTTTCGGATACACCACTTTTCGAATACTTAACGAACAACAAACAAATACGATTCTTCCTTATCAAATACGGATACAGATAGTTCACTATCCGCATCGTATCTGACCCGTTGACATCTCTAGTTAATTAGTGTGCTGCATGCATTGGGTTGAAGTAGGGTCTCTTCTATTTAGTCCCATAATGTAGTATTATAATAATATACTATAATATATTATCAGAGTACATGTCTAAAGGTCGAATGCAAAAATAAATATTTCCATTTTCACATCCCACTTGTAATCGAACAGAACCACTTGAAATATATTTAGGAATTCTTACATTAGAGGTGAATTTATAAAAAAAATTATTTCTAAAAATATATTAGCAATCATATCATTGCATTAATTAAAACAATACATAAATATCATTTAAATATGATTTTTTTGTAAATTTTTGACAAAAAAGTGATATGTTTATAAATAAAAATGATATTTTTACATAATTCAGATTTACAAAGTTATATATCTGTCGATATATTTTAAAAATAATATTTTTATAAATTCTCATTTAACAATAATTTTTATGTAAAAAACTCGTATATTAAAGTATCAAACATATTTTTCATGGCACACTTTTATATGCGGTTTCAAAATGTCAAAAATGGATTTGAAAATCTGAAAGTTAGAATATGATTTATAACTCCACTTGCATTTAGGTTTCGACCAATCGGTATGATCTTCAAATTAAAGAATTCACCATTTAACACTAAAAATTATCATAGCTGCTAATCCTTGGTAGAGACAAATCACTAACTAGCTAGTTTATGGCCATCTTGATCACTGATTGTTAATGATGAAACTAATTTAGATATAAATGTATACATGAGTCGAACTTGATCGTTATTCTCTATAAATTAAGTCTGTTCTTGTGATTGGACTTGCTCTTTTAGATTGTCAATTTTTAGTCGTTAATATGTCTTGTCTTATTATGTGGGTGTGTATATGTCCATGTTAATTATAACAGTTTATTTATTTGTGTTTGCAATGAATTTAGCCATATTTTTGTCAATTTGGAGTGGCATTCATCATTTAATCATCATTATCGTCGACATGATCATTAACAAAATCTTCCTAATGTGGGGTCCACCTGGGTTTCAAGAGGCACATAAGCTTCTTGAAAAGTTTTCCAACCGGGTGTCAACCAGATGTCGACGCCAATTGATGGGCAAGGGAGTATTTTCTCGAGGCAATTGCGCAGTTCCAATTCCAAGTGATTTTAGGGTGCGTTTGAAATTTTATAGATTATGAAAATAATTTTCAATCATTGGAAGTCTCTTTGTGGGAGATAAACACGTTAATGCTCAAAAAGTTGGTCTCTCATTTCAAAATTGGATTCCTAAGATTAGAGAGAGATAGGAACAATAAGGTAAATTCTCTCTCAAATTTAAAAGCTCCTTTTGGTAGGATTTTGAAAATAAGAAGTGAATTTTAATCATTGAAGTGGAGTCCACATATTTCATAATCTCTCACATCAAAATCCACCCTTCTCACACATCTTCTCAAACACGCCTTTTAGTCAAAAGTATAATCTATACGCGAGTTTCTCCAAATAATCTTATTTTATTAATTATTTATCTAAATATATCTGATTCCAACCCATTTACAAAACTATGCTCTATTTTTGTCACCTAATTAATTTTGCTATCTCACCCCATGTCACGTCAACTTTCTTTGCCACATCAGCCTCTCTCTCTCTCTCCCTCTCTCCCTCCGGAGGAAAGCACCCTCCAACATCATCTCCCAGCTGTGAACCAATGGACTTGCCCAACCTACCATAGGTTGAGAATATGATGTAGACGGACGTGGAGGGGGCGTGTCGCTGGCCAACCCGACATCGACATTGGAATGCGCATAATTAGAGTGTCATTAGATCGAAATATATGTAAATTAAGTAGAAATTTAATAAAGTAGATCGAAATTTTGTAAATTGGAACAAAATTCGGTAAATTAGATTGAGATAGTGTAAATTAGACCGAATTTGTGTAAATTAGAATAAAATTATATAAATTTGATCGAAATTATGTAAAGTCGACCGAAATTATATTAACTAGATCAAAATTGTGTAAAGTTGATCGAAGTTATATAAATTAGATCGAAATTATGTAAAATAGATCGAAATTAAGCAAGTTATACTTAAATTGTGTAAATTAGATAGAGTTTGTGTCAAAAATGGTACGAAATTGAGTAAACCAACCAAAATTGTATAAATTTGATCGAAATTATATAAATTAGATTGAAATTATGTAAATTGGACTGAAGTAGTGTAGACTATAACAAAATTGTGTAAATTGGCCAAAATTTGTGTAAATTGAAACGAAATTGTGTAATTAGAATGGAATAGTGTAAACTGAACCCAAATTATGCAAAATGGATTGAAGTTGTGCAGATTGGATCGAATTTGTGTAAATCGACATAAAATTGTGTAAATTGGAATAAAACTTTGTAAATTGGACCGAACTTACATAAATTAAACTAAATTTCTGTAAACAGAACAAAATGTGTTAGTTAAAGAAAATTGTGTAAACTAGATCAGAATTATGTAAAATATAATAAAATTATATAATTGAACTAAAATTATGTGAACTGGACTGAAGCGGTGTAATTTGATTTGAAATTGCATAAATTGGAAAAAAATTGTGTAAATCGAATCGAAATTATGTAAACAACAATTTCAGCCCCAACAATTGTATAACCATTGGATCTAAAATGTGTAAATGGAGCACGTATTAAAATTTTCAGCTGTTCTTTTTTGAACCACTGCATTGAGAGATGGGCTGTATAATGAGATAGATACGATGGGCCCTCATCTTACAATTTAAAAAAATAAACTTGATGCACATCCAAGGTATCACAAGAACTTTTGAGTGTGGAGCAAGCCAAGTTAGATTGATTCTGACGTGGTTGGTGCGTTCCAGGGCCCAACTGTTGCATATTACTGTGCTGCTGGTGTGGGTTTGATGCATATGTAGTGCGTGCGATGTGTATGGTCACCGGGGCACAGTGAATCAGCCGATTAATTGGATGTTTGGAAATGATTTTTAAAAAAATTCTTTCTACTTAAGAAAAATATGTTACGTCAATTTTTAATTTAAATTTTAAAAATGACAAAAATTGACATTTTTTATTCGACAAAAGTGTCGTAATTTTTAAAATATACGTAGATCTGTTTGACATACAAAAATACAAGTATTCACGTAGGGAAGGGGGGAGGGAGAGGTTGGCAAAGAGAAAGAAGGGAGGGGTGCCGTGCAGGGGCGCTGGCCGCGGGGGAGGAGGGGGGCCGGCTGCGGGGGAGGGGGGCCGCCGGGGAGGGGGGCGGCCGCCGAGGAGGGGAGCCGCTGGGCAAGGGAGCCGCGGGGGGGCAGGTTGGCAAGCGACGGGGGAGGGGAGCCGCAGGGGGGAGGGGGATCGCAGGGTGGAGGGGGAGCCGCGGGTGAGGAGGGGGGCTGGCCGCGGGGGAGGGGGGCAGTCGGGGAGGGGAGCCGCGGGGGAGGGGGGCCGGCCGCAGGGGAGGGGAGTCAGGGCTGCCGGGGAGGGGAGCCACAGGGGGGAGGTTGGCCGGCGGCAGGGGAGGGGGCTGCAGGGGGGAGGGGAGCCGGCCGCGGGGGAGGGGGGTCACGCATGGGAGGAAGGGAGAGTTGGGAGGGAGGGGGAGTCTCGAGACGTGGTGGGTGATTTTCAAAAAAAAATTATTCTAGACTTATTTTTTTTAAGGAAAATTTATAAAAGATAAGATTTCTCTCCAAAAAATAGGATAGACTTACCGAACGTGTTTAAATATCCTCTCTTCCTTAAATTTAATTTTAAGAAAAAAAGAAAAAATTATAACCAAACACCCTATAAATCATCGTCTGGTTGGGACGACGACGGGGGATTTCAATTACGAGAATCCACCGTAAAATCTCAAGCTCAAACAAATGTCACAAAATGTTACCTGACTTATGTGCCCAAAAGATTTTCAGGAGAGAGAGAAAACATAAACATCACATGGGGTGAGAGAAAAATTTTTTAAAAGTCGTAATGGGCCAACTTCTCCGTAATCATGCGTGTTTTTCATATTCTCCACCGAGAGCACGATCGAGAATTCGAAAAAATGTATAAAATAATTTGGATAAAATTTAAATGTGACACGGATGACGACATCCTTATGTAAGTGAGAATTGGTGTTCTAATTAAATTGATAACTAAATGAAATTACAAAATTTTTTATAATCTTTGACACACATGATAGTTGTACGGTATATAAATTTTTAATAAATCTCCACCCAGTTGAACAGCCCAAACAAACGCCACCTTCTGTCACTGTGCGCGTGGTTAACTGGCTGACCAGTGCAGGCGTAAACAGTGCCACCACAGGGGACGAAAATTTTGAAGCCCTAACTTGCCTATAACACCACCTACCGTAATGTTGGCCTTACATCACCGCACTTAGACCATGCGTTAGTCAATTCTCTTGAACACTAAAATGACATAAACAAACGAGAGAGACACGTGGAGGGAGGGAGGGTGAGTGCCGTTTGCGAAAAAATGAGCACATTTTAGTTGACACGCAAGAACGATGTCTTACAATGTCAAATTCACGTGCATCAAGGTATAGCAAAAATTAGGGACCCGATTAAAGTTCGACGGATCGTCTGTACCGATAGTGTAGATTTTTACTGATACGATGCGATACGATTCAACGTCGTTACGTTTTGAGGTGAAAAAAGATCTTTCATATAAATATATATATATATATATATTATACGTAAAATAATTTAAAAAAAATTTTAACTCAATTGATTAGATGGTTTGCACTCTGTTTATAAGATGTTCCGAGTTTGAATCCATGCACATGGTGCGCTTAAACATAAGATCTCTAAACTAATATATCCACGAAACTCCTTTGTTATAAAATAAAATATATAATATTTAAAAAATATGGTAACATGTCGATTGGGTATCACACATCGGACGTATCGATCATCGACTGATGCGGTTCAATATATGCGGTACGAGTTGTACCGTATCGATTTGTCAAATTCTGAATCCAAGTGAGTTGAATAGTAAAATATCTTGTACCGTGATAGAGCAGTTCTAAATTCGAATCGCGAGAATTTGTTTAATTCACGTTTATTCTAGGAGAGACGTGAGTTTAAAATTTATTAAATTTCTCGTCGTAAAAAAAATATAGTAACTACTTTAGATAGAATTTTTCGTAAGAAAAATCGGTAAAAAAAGACCTGTAGAATATCTAAGAGGGACAGTTTAAGTTCAAGATATCTAATTACCTATTCCTAATTAGCATCTTTCTTTGATTCTTTTTACACTGTTCCTCATGTTGCGTGGCCTACTCTTTTTTCTTCGTTGGATTAAACTACCGCCGGCGTGTCGAGGAAGGGGGATGCAGAGAAGATCGGGTGGGGACCAAAAGCCAAACCCTAAATAAATCACTGCCGGGTGCAGGGGGGGAAGTTGTGACTGGTGTGAGGCGAACCGACGCCACCCACCGACGCCCTTCCCATCATGTGAACCCGTGAACGTAGAAGAAAAAAACTGCCCAAACAGGAATCCCACGTTTGTCGTGCGTGGCTGGCCTGGATAGTCTCAGAGAAATATATAGAAACAAGGGGCACCTAAAAGAGGTCTTTGGTTTTGATGACCATTATCTTATTCTACCTGGAAACTAAAAAAAATATTTTAAAAAATATTTAAGTAAAATAAAAAGAACAGACAAAACATATAAAAACAATCCTATTCTAACTAAGAACAAGTGATTAAAGTTTTTTAGCCAGATTAAATGTATAATATATTTTTTAAATGACTCGTGATCCTCACCGAAATTAAATAATGAATCCATACTTCCATAAATGAATGGTTAAGATAAATTCAAGGTAACTCAAGTTATTAGACTTATCCGGTCATTAATGAGGCGGTCAAGAAGGAAGGTAAGAGGAGCCACTTTGCATCTTTTTAGTCCCTCTTTGACTCAAAGAAAGATAAATAGAAGGATATCTCTCTTGAACTAATTTGTCCTGGAGTTTAATTCTATTATCCTATCGATTTAAAAAAATAGATAAAATGTGACTTATCACCTAGATAAACAAGTGATATCCCTTTATTAAAGAGGGACTTAAAGATTGCTTCGACAACGGAACGAGATTCGGGTAAGATATTTTATCTATCTTACTTGGATCTACCTGTCTTTGGTTGCATGAGTTGGGTAGGATAACTTATTCGAGATCAAATAAGGAAAGTGAAGGTTAAAATCAAATAATTCTGATTTTTAATTATAATATTTAAATTATATATATATATATATATTGTTTTTTATTATTTTAAATCAGATAAGATACAAATATCAAATTTGATCAGACTTAGCCCTGAATATCATACCTGCACTTAGCCTAACATGTCTGCCAGAAATGTAGATCCATCTCAGATGCCTGCCTTTGAGGGCGTTAGTAAAAAGAAGTGTTCCAGTGACGAGGATCCCCGTCACCGGACAACAGCGACGGGCGGCGGGTGATGCGAATTCGGAGATAAAATACAAATCGAGGCGGAAGCGTCTTCCCCATGTTTGGTGTTTTATAGCATGTCTTTCTCTCTCTCCCTCACTCCCTCCCCCAAACCAGCAACAAACAGCGCAGGACAGCTGGCTGGCTGCGTGTGGTAGGCAGGCTCAAGCACAGCTCGGGGATTGTGTGTGTGTGGGGGGGGGGGGCCGGGGGAGGCGGGGGGGTTGAGAAGAGGCAGAGGGTCGCCGCTTCAAAGCCAGACAAAGAGTAGACAGATGGAGATGCCCTGCTGCCAAAATAGTAGAGAGAGGGGGCCGATGGGGAAAAATCATCTGGATATATATATATACCATTGGCCAACTGTAACAGCAGAAGGGGGAAGTGTGTTATTCCACCCTTTTTTTCCTCTCCTCCTATTTTTTAGGTCACGTTTGTCCGTAGAATCAGGTGGAGATTAATTTTGATATCTTATTATTATTCATCTTAGTTGATTTAAGCTCAATTTGATAACACGTTCGTCGTATTTATATTTTAAAAAATCTCTACGCCGTACAAATTCAATGACAGAGAATAAATTATAATGATGGTATAATCTTCCGAAGCTCTCTCCCCCCTGACTTTAAGACCCGCTTTGATAGCGGGGTGGTCGGCCGGTTGTCGAGAATCGGGGAGAGAGAAACCCCGACGAGACCTATCTCCTCCTCACACAAAAGGGACTAACCGAGGACGGTTACCGGCGACGGTGCTCGATTAACAAACATGGCCTAAAGGATTCGGGATACAATATCGTCGCGTGTTTTTATCTCTCTCCTCCGAAAATTTTTTATAACACGGAGGCTAAGACAATGAGATGGACACGTGGTAACACTCATGTTAGAATCTCAGCTCAAGAGATTATCAAATGCGACCTTAATTGTGATAATCTTATATTTTGATCAGTTAAGAGACAATATTTCAGTTATATTCGTGAAAAAAGACGAAATAAGATACCCGAGTTAAGATCTAATATTCATAATCTATCAAGTTATTAAAAAACAAAATAAAATAACCATCATTATAATATCTCTAAATTAAAATAAATTTATTCATTATTCAAAATAATTAAACTCCGATTATAGTACATCCCTTGACTTATTCTAATAACAAACATACCTTTATAAAAAAAAAAACCCCACTTTGGAGACAACAGCATCACCCACCGACTTTTCCTATTTATCCGACACTCTTCCCCTTCCATCGAGACTCGCTCTCTCTCTCTCCTCGTCAGCTTTCTTCTTCATCCACTTCCCCTGCCCTTTTTCTGTCTCCCGCATCCCTTCCTCCTCCTTTCACCCAAGGGAAGAAGAGCATTTTTTTTTTCAATTCAGAAACACAAAAACTCGGTTTCGACGGTGTAATCAACGCGGGTCTCTTCTGATCTTCGTTGGGTTTCCCTCCGTTCTTGACCCTTTTTGGGGAAGAATAGAAAACCCCCGCTTCCTGTTTGGAAGGAAGTGCCTTGGCTTCTGGGGAGGAGCATTTCTTTCTTCCCATTGTAGAAAAAGGCTGGGTTTTTGGCGCGCCCCAGAGGGAAAGGAGACATTTTTCTTGGCCTGCCGGTGAATCTGGTGGAGGAGACTTGGGTTTCCTCTGCAGGCTTCTCTCTTGGGTCGTAGACTCGTAGACAAGTGGCTCTGGTTTGGGAGTTCCTCTGCACTGTGTTTGCTGTGGAGGCTTCAGCAGCAGCCAGCGTCTGTGAAAGGCGTCATCTTTGTCAGTTTTGTTCTCCCCCTCATTTGATCCCTTTTCCCTGCAATGGCGGTCAGCTTGAGGAAGGGCTTCTGCATCTCCTGCTCCGGCGCCCCGGGGCTGGAGAAAAAGAAGATGCCGATGGCGGGAGCCTCCTCCTCCTTGGACCTATCCCCCTGGAAGAGCGAGTTCAAGGGCAAGCAGGTGGTGCTGGGGGATGTGCAGGCCGGCCGGGAGGGGTGGCCTGCCGGAGACTACATTGATCTCCCCGTCAATGTGAGCAAAACCCCCTACCCACTCTCCCATTCCCCCCCCTCCTCTTCTTGTTATCGTTTTTAATATAAATGTGAAACCTTGTTCCTCTCCTTAGATTCCAATTTCCCGTGCTTTTTTTCTCTGCCTGTTCTTGGCTTTCTTTCTATTCCATTATTAAAGGTTTGATTTTTCTTTTGCATCTTTCTCTTTTTTCCCCTTCATATTGTGGAGCTGGGGGTCGTTTTGTAGATCTTGTTTGCCCCTGTAATCACTCATAACCTTGTGTTTTTTTTTCCTTTTCCTCTCATAAGACCTGGGCCCAAGCTCCCTCCATGTGTATCCCTCGGTCAATGAGATGGTGGGAGAAAGGGGCGGCACCCAACATGGTGGAGGTCGGCTCCGCCCAGCATCTCGTGGATTCTCTGCGGAGGGCCGGGGACAGGCTCGTCGTGGTCGACTTCTACTCCCCCGGCTGCGGAGGCTGTAAGGCCCTGCATCCCAAGGTAACATACAAAACGCCCGTCCGTCAAGTGTATGCAGTTGTTGTTGTTGTTGAGGCTGCCCCTGTGCATCCTTGGAACTCTAGTTTGGACAAAGAAGATGGGTCTATGAACTTGTTATAAATGTGTGTCTTCTGTGCTTCAGATCTGCCAGTTTGCGGAGTCCAATCCGGATGCACTGTTCCTCAAAGTTAACTATGAAGAGCACACATCCATGTGCTACAGCCTCAACGTCCATGTCCTGCCCTTCTTCAGGTTCTACAGGGGAGCTCAGGGCCGCGTTTCCAGCTTCAGCTGCACCAATGCAACTGTAAGATGATGTAACATATCTCCCAAGGACTTGGGGCCTGCTGAGTATATTCTTTTTTGTTCTTGGACTTAGTTGAGTCACCCCGTTCACTTGTTGCCGTCTTACTAACTACAGATCAAGAAGTTTAAAAATGCACTGGCCAAGCACGGGACAGAGAGGTGCGGTCTTGGTCCGGCCAAGGGTCTGGAGGAATCGGAGCTACTGAAGTTGGCATCCAACAGGGACCTCCATTTCAGATATCCGCTGGTGTCGGCTGGGGCAGACGACGTGGCAGCTAATTTTGCTGGCAGCCTTGCCGGTGTTGAGGAAGAACTAGCTGCATTGACGATGCGATCAATGCAGTGATATATGCCTACGTTACTAAATAAAACTTGGAGCTGAAGGTGCAGCCGCCAGCTCTATTTTTGTTCTATTGTACATATATTCTTGGGACGGGCTCTCTTTTGATTTCTCTTGGCCAACTACATCTCCATCTCTGTTTTGGTCATTTGCTATGGGAACTCTGATCCAAGAGCTTGGTGTCTCCATTGTCGGATCATCTCCGACGTCTCCATCGCCGACCTTGCGCCGGTGGAACTTCCGTCGGCATCCCACCGGTGGCTTCCTCGTCAGCTCGCGATAGCGGATCCCCCGGTGGGGGGCCCCTCTTCCCATCCTGCTCCTCCCTCATTCCCTGTTCCTATTCGCCCTCCCCCTCCAGCCTGTTCCCCTGTTGCGTTCGCCCTCCCACCCCTCTTCCGTGTTGAGCGTGGCCACCATTTTTTTTGTTTTGACGGCGTCCTCCCCTGCCCCCACCCCTCTCCGGAAACCTTGTCCCAATGACCCTCGTCCCCCCTACCGCCTCCCCCTCTGCCTGCAACTGCTCCGGTCGTGTCGCCGTTCCACCGCCAACCCCTTAAAGCCATCTCCATCCCCCTCTGAATCTTTCGTTCCGGTTTTTTTTTTAAGACAATCCCAGCCACTAATCTCGTTTCGCTAAACTTCACTTGGGGTGACGTGGCCCCCTCCGGCCGCCCTGATCCCTCTCCAACCTTGCCCCTCTCGGTTATCCTCTCACCTGCTGGTCGCTTATCCTGGCCTTGCCGCATCCGGGGATTACGAGCTGCGGATATCTGATGCTGACGCTCTTATTCCAGATCTTCGTTCGGGGACATGACGTCAGAGATATTCCCCCCTTCCATGATCGCAGTCAAGTTCTCATCTGCAGTTACATGCTGTCGGTTGAAGCCCGCTCTTCTATGATGCGGATTAATCTTCTTTTCTTTATGCGTGTTGGTATCTAAGGCCCCAAAGTTAATGATGTCATATTTGTGCTTTTGGGGTTTTGAGACCAAGACTTTTAACTTGGCTTGACTTGACTTTGTCTGGGTTTGTGGCTTTAGGGTTGGTTACATGTTTGTGTATGTTTACCGGTTAACGAGAGTATCCTTTTTTTTTCTTGATAACAATAAATAACTTTTTACGTAAAAACTATTGTTAGAGTTTAATTTATAAAAATATAATTAGTAGAAATGTATTGGTAGATATATTACCGGATTAATTCAAATAATACACATATGTCATTTAAGTGTGAGTTTTTGACAAATTTTTGATAAAAATAATTGATATGTTTACATAATTTACATTTATACATTGATATGTTTGATAATATATGTTATAAAATAATTTTTTGTAAATTTTTGTTTAACAATATTTTTCATGTAAAAAAATTCCAAAAAAAGAACATTGTGGTGAGGACCACAACGGAAGGCTCTAGGAGCAAGATCTCGAAACCTGCCACAAATGTGTCACACGGCCCAAATTGGATCTATCCGGAATCTGAATCATATGGACAGTCCTAATTTCGAAGAGTGTAACACTTAACTTGTATAGAGGTGAACTTGTATAGAGGTGAAAAATGTGAGGCAAATAATGAGAAACTTTCACCCACCGATAAGGACCAGCAGCTGGCTCTTGGCTAGTGGCTGCTCCTCTACTCGAGGAAGGAATCTCTCACCTTTGTGGCGGCTATTTTATTGGGATATATATATCTCCATAAAATTTTATTTTGTCAAATATATTTCTTATTTAAGCATAGTATCATGAATATCTTTCGTTTAAATAGAAATGTTATAGTTATATCCTTTTAATTTATTGTCGTTGACAGAGGGGAATATTTCATGAAATATATCATCTACGGTCATTAGACGTAAGATATATTTGATAAAAAATTAAACTTTATAAGGGTATATATATATATATCTTACTCTTTAATTCACACTTAACTCGGGTTAAACACACAGGAGTTACGATGAAGACATAATCATGACATTATTTATATTTCGAAGATATTCATGATAATATACTCTGATGAAGGATATATTTGATAAAATTAAACTTTATAAGAGTATATATGTAAAAATTTCTATTCTCAAGTTCTCCATCCTTGGATTGGAGGGCTACCTCAGCCCTCTATCCAAACTTCAACCTCATCCACTTAGGTGTTATCTATTTTGATGCAACTCTTCAGTTTTAAAATCATCGATTCTAAAATCGGAGTATTTTATTTACATGACTGTAAAATAAAATAAGACCTTTTATTGGTAGTTGTGATTTTAACTAATTTTTTCTCTGATTTTGTTCTTGGGTAGGTATAAATGCGGGATCATCATTTTTTATATTATTTTACAATCAAATAAATAAATAAAAATATAAAATAAAATATTTATAAAACTTTATAAAATTTTGCGACGAAACAAACAAACTCTTAATCATGACCGGAACTTAGAGAGTGGCTAAGATCGCATACATGGTAGGCCTACCCCTATATTGAGTGAACAGATGTTTCACTTAAGACATCGTAGTTTCGCAATGCCTTCAGATATAGGGCCGTAAATAGTGCGGATCTAGATAGACCCGAACCCAAGATGGGTAGTTTCATTCCCATATTAAATCCTACATAAACGGATGGGGGGGTCAGATTTGGGGCCCGCTTTGAATTTGTTTGACATTGAGACTCAAGGGAGTGCAAACAATAATCGATCGGCCATCTACTTTGGTATACTTGGTCTTGATTTTATGTCTAGATTCACAATAGTCTCGTCATATTTGTATTTAACAAAAACTAAGAACTCTCTTATTAGGTAAACGGGTCCGTCCAAACCCAAAGCAGTTGGATCCTCTTGGGTCAACTAATGTGTCCAGATCCATTTGGACGGCGCTACTGAATCAGATAGATGTTTCGGATCTGATTTTTTTTCTGCACTTGGTCTGCTCGTGTGATCTTGTGGGGGGCGTCTTCTCTGTCGATTGGTACAGCCCGAGATTCTGCCGTACGTGGCACCCCGCCTGTCCACGTCAGTGGCTATTTTTTTTTTACAGATAAGGGACGTTTCGGAGTGTGGTGGTCCCCATGGTCCCGTCACCAACTTTTGTTGGAAAGTGACTGGTCTAGTCAGATCACTTGGCTGGATCCTGGTGGGCCCACTGTGGTTTGGGCCGGTACAGTGCCGGTGATGAATTCTTACGTTTGGATAAGAACGCCCCCGTGGAGCCGACGTGGCCAACAGGTGCTCGTACTTGTGGCAGCACACGTACTGGGGTCCTTTCATTTTACCACACAGCGGGGAAGATTTAAAAGTGTGTAGAAGTCTCCAGAGATTATCCAAATTATCCCCAACCAACCCCCACCAATCAGGTTCTCAGCAAATATGTGGAGCCCAAATCCCACGTGTGGGGCTTATTATAATTTGGCAGGAAAAGGGGTTAAAAACATAGATCCCAAATGAGACGTGAGATTTTTAACAAAATTACAAAGCCAGATCCAAATATTACTAAAAATTAATTAACATGGCATCGATGTCTGAAACTTGTATGTTTAGAATATCCCCCTCAAATTTGACTAATAAAAATATATGTGAAAAAACATACATCCGCCTCCTGTGTTGAACAATGTTTTAAAACTCAAATCGGATCTGCCGGTCCAATTGGTTGACCCACGACCCGATAATGAAATCGGAATAATATTCTATCTAGACTGATAAGCACCCAAAACTCGATAAAATATGGTTAATTGACATGGTTCTATATAACCTGCTCAATTTGGTAAAATCGTACCCCCGCCTAGACTTATTTTGTATTTCATTATTTTAGGTTTATAGCATACAAAGAAATATAAAAAGTGAAGAGTCATCATTGAGATTCCATCCTTCAGCGTAAAATAAGGTAGAGACAAGAAAATGGTCTCTCGAATCTGGTATCACATTTTTAATATTTATTTCTTGGAAAAAGATCGTCCGGCCAGCCGTGGAAGTCTCAAAACATCAGAGGAACGGCGTCAGAAGGAGTCCTGGGCATTATCCCAAGGGACAACCCTCTGATATTTAAGTCAAAATCTCGGAGACTGAAGAATAAGAAGGGGGAGAGAGGAGAGCGAGGGAGCCGAGAGGTGATCGAACAAACCTAGAGTGATGAACGGTCTTCTGACGGAGTGCTCGCCGTGTCCAGTAAGCGCTCAAGGGGTGCTCGCTGGGCGGTGAGGGTACTCGGAAGGCGACTGCAGCTCTATTCTGCGTGCTCCGCCCCATGGGCTTGGCTATATGGCATGGATCGGAGTCTCTCTATCTCTTCTTGTCAGTGTGTTGGTCCTCTTTTTTTCTCTATCCCCCTCTCTCGTGTCTGGCGACAGATCCTTTTATAGGGGTTGTCCTGGCGGTGGAGACCTATCCCTTAACAGGGAAGGGCGTGAGTCGTGAGGTAACGTCTCCCTGTGATTATGGGGAATTTTCCGTTGGACGTCCGTTCCTCCTGAGTCGAGCGGTCTTTAGGCGAGCCTTATGGCACCTGCTGGGTGTGCTCGCCTTTACTAGAGTCGTGGCCAATGATGGCAGTAGTAACATTCAGTCCTCGGAGAGTTATCCGGCGTCCAATATGCCCGGGTCAATGTCCTTCGTGGGCTGACGAATTTAATGACTGGCCATACTGGGCCGTCCTCTCCGGGCCGTGGCTGTAGGGGGCCCGCCGTAGGCATTGCGGATCTCGGGCCAACGCGGGCTTGACGTTAATGGGTCTTTCATGGGCCATACCGATTTTACTCTCCTCAAATAGTATTAACAAAATTTTATGGAAGTTGAAAAGAACTATGTAATCTGTGTGATCTCATTGCAATCCGTTTGAAGGGCCAGTGATCCAATATGTAACTATATAATTGAAGGGCTAATAGAACCTCTGCCAAGAAAACGCCCACTTGTAGTCATCGGAAAAAGATTGTCAAAGGAGGGGAGAAGTCAAATTTATCTTCCATGCTTCTAAGTTGCGACACATTAGAATTCTAGCGATATATGATATTGATGTAAATGATTTTGGTCCAACAGGTCATGGGTTAACTCGAATAGTTAACTCATTGACTCGGTGACCAACTAACTTGTTTGGGTCATGGGTTCTAAAACACTTACGCTGTGGTTCATATCATCTCAAGTTCAGTTGATTCAAGTGAAGCCATTTGTAGGGCTGAAAGAATGTCAAAGACCCCAGATAGATCTGCTTTCATTTCTTATAAAAACTATCAAAGATGAAAATAAAAATGAAAATATGTGTTTACACTTTCACATCCATTTCTGCTTTCAAATTGGAAAATAGAAATGAAAACAAAAAAAAATCACTTTCATCGTCCCCATCTAATTAACTAATTCTATATCAGTACTTGCGTCTACTTCCAATTTTCAGTGAATAGTCTTTTAAAAAATAAAATTTAAAACTTACAAGGTCACAAATTGTATAAATTCTTAGAATCTATTTATGCACGACAAGAAAAAGCATGAACTTTAAATTTTTAAAAAAATTCTAGGTCACCATGTGTGGTATATCCCACTCGATGGTCTAATATAATGAAAAACTTATTTATTTCTTACACACACACTGGAAACATAGACAGAAAATGCTAGTGTAAGAAAATGAAAAGAGAAAAAAACAGTGCTAAAGAGAGAAATAAAATGAGGAAAGAGAGTGAATGTTAGAAAGAGGGGGTGGGAGAACAAAAATGAAAATATAAAAAATTGATAGTATAGGAAAAATAAGAAGAGAGATTAAGAAACTGAGAAGAGGGACAAAGAGTGTTGGAAAGAAAGACAGGGTAGGAGAATGGAAAGAAGAAGTGAAAAGAGAGAGAACTTGAGTTTTAGAAAATGCTAATGAGAAGAGAGAGAGAGAGCGACCACGCGCGAGTGTCATCGATCTCTGATCCGATTGCCATAGGAGGGACCGATGTTGTGAATCCAACCATCCAAGTAAACTTGAAGTTGTCAGAGTGAGAAGTGAGAGAAAGAGGATGATGGGGAGAGAGAGAGAGAGAAGACAGGGACGATGTTGTGAATCACAATAAACATAATGCTCTAAGACATGGTTGGCTCGTTTTTGTCGGATCGATGTGAGTTAGATGACTTGTATCATACCATGACAAGCTCAGGTTGCAAAATAGTATCAATCATCTTAAGTCATTTAAAAGACTCAATTGGACAACTCGGCCCAAGTCACCCCCAATCAACTCGACCCATATTGTACTAGGACGGATTCAGATAGGTATGTCATGAGTTGGCCTTGGTTCCAACTCTTTTTCGAAAATAGGAAAATATTTTAAGTCAATCATAATTCCGAGACTTTTTCTTAGCGGGGTTTTTACAAATTGCCCTATGATATGCCGTGTAAAAGGCATAGATTCTAAAGGCATAGATGTAGATACATCTAGATTCCTAAACTCAGGCTATACATCAACATTCTAAAAGAAATCGATTCTAAAGGCATAGATGTAGATACAATGGATTAGGAGTATATTTAGAAGAATCCCTTTTCTATAAAGATGCAGATTGTTGACTGAATCCTTGTATGCACAGAATCGGCCATTCTGGGCAGCCCGATCATGGGTGTAACATGTCAGTCTTGTTCCTACGATATTGTGACCCTACATTAAAAGAGAAATCATTTATCTTGGAAATGTTAAGAGCATTTCAGTAAAAATCACTATGAAGTTTGCTTGTGAGAAGTTTCAAATGAGATTTAGATTGTGACTGTAATCTGCACGTTTTTGAACACATGCCCCAGTCATAAGCCCCCCCCCCCCCCCCCCCGCGTTCGGCATCGCGGCCATGTCCCATGCCACGGGAGGGGCCCTCTGTAAAACACACATATGTTCATCTGTCACGCACCGACCCGGGGACGTACCCATTATCACGTCGGAATGGTCCCGTGACGTGCACCAGTTGTACCCTTGCCACTACGGCCTACCTATAAAGACATGTATAACACAGAAGTTACACCGCCAATTGGACGATTGCTCTCGCATCCACGTTCGGGCCCTCAGTCTCCCTTTGTGTCACTTAGCGTGGACCTCCAGCACCTCTGACCCCAGTCAACACCACCCAGTACGAGGTGAACCTACAGTTGCAAAGTGCTCCCGGCTCTCCACCTAGGACTTCAGGAATATACGGACTCCTCTTCGGCATGGAACAAAGGTCTTCGGATTTAATCCGATGTAAATAAACACCGACTGCTTGCGATCGGTGGGGAAAGACGTCATGTACACGACTCCCCACAGTCGCCTGCGCACTCACACCCACGGAACCGTCCTTCCCTCCACGTGTCGCTCACCCCCTGAGTCCACATGCCGCGCTCTGGCGGCGCATCCCCAGTTAAACATTCGGTTCCACGGGTGATTGTCAAGAAATCGACTGGCACGCCCGCATCCCAGCCACGTTTCCCCTCAGCCTAGAAACCTCCCGTGTCACTCGGTCTCCCCTCGACTCTCCGTAAAAGGCGAGTGCACGGTGCCGCTTTGAGATAGATACGGTCATGAGAGGGAGTGCCCGAAACACATTACCTTCCGACACCTCTCCCGTAGCTATATCCTACCCCTCACTCCGGTCACCGCACACATGACGCCGACCCCTCCCGCGGCCCTGGCGGTCTATCGTGGGACCGCGAGGCCGAAACCGATATACACGGGGTGCTAGCGGTCTACCTCTGGGCCGCTAAACCCCCAAAACACACGAAGCTCAAGCGGTCTTAGCGGCCTAACCCTAGACCGTCAAGGACCCCGGCGGTCTATTGCGTGACCGCCAGCCTTGAACCGACATAGAGGGAACGTTAGCGGTCTACCCTTGGGCCGCTTGGTGCCCCTAGCGGTCTCTGGAACGACCGCTAAGGTGTCCCGAACCCGAAAAGGCGGGAAACGCCCCAAAAACCCGATCCACGCCCCAATCACCCCCGGGTGATGGGGAAACAAAGGAGAATCCATCCCCAAGCCTCCTATCAGACATCTATGCCCTCAGATCGGTCAAAAATCTCACGAAACGGGAGATCCGGCTCACAGCCCAAAATCATGCTTTTTTTCAAAAAGCTCAAATAAGCCCGCTTGGCTCACCACGGCCTACCAAAATCGCGAGAAAGGAAGTGCACGAGCTAGAGATCCATCTCCTTACCTCCACCGAAGATTTGGCGCGCCGTGGACGCCGATCCACGAAGAAAATGCCACAAAACCCTCGCCGGGACATGAACTCGCGGCCGAGCTTCCACGCGCCACCAGCCCTCGATCCTCGACCCGTTCGTCATTCCTCGCCTCCCGCCATCGCTGCCTCGCCCTCCTCCGCCACTGTCGGCCGCCCGAGGAGAGGGGGAGAGAAAGAGAAGAGAGAGGGAGAGAATGAGAGAAAAGAGGGGGTGGGGGGTTTAAATAGGAAATGAATTTGGGATTTTATAAATTTAGAAAATACAAAAATAGGGAAAATACTCTCAGTGATCCTCAAAAAGCGCACAACGTAGTGATAATATCCCGGAGTCGGAGAACGCAACGGTTCGCCCTACACGGGATTCCGAAGGCCCGATAGATGAAAACACACGTAAACCGCTAAACTCAATCCGAGATCCACAAAGGCGCTCCGAAAATTCCAAAAAAATACCAGCAAGCTCCTCGCAATGCCACGAACCCAAGGAAATTCACGGGCACACCACCAATGGGTCCGACAATTCGATATAAAAGTCCGAAGCTCACTCGGACACGATCCGTAACCCGCAAAAAGACGATCCGAAATTCACGGATCCTGATCCGATAAATATTCAAAAAATCCGGGGCATTACAGCCCTCCCCCCTTAAAGAAATTTCGTCCTCGAAATTCAGGACTAGCACCAAGCCACAGGGGAAGACACCTTAACCAACTGACAACCTTGTAATATCCCGGACCTTTCGGATCCTTCTTCGTGGGTCCCGGATATGATTTTCGGAGTGTCCGGCTCTGTTGTGTCCGAAATTTCGTTTCGGACATCTTTCGTGTTCGGATCGGCGCGATCTGGAGTCGTTTCGGAGGCCCGGAGGCGTTCCGCGGTTTTTCCGCGTGTATTTTCCGATTCCCGGTGTGCGTTTTGACTTTTTCTTCGGAAGCTCGCTGCAGGCGAACCGGGTGGTTCACCCGGGCACGAGTGGTACCGTTGCGATCGGTGCGTTCCGAGGATTCCGGAAATATATTTTTTTATTTTTCGGTATTTTTTCGAAAATTCGGATTTTCTATAAAGCTCTAATTCTTTTTCTTTTTCTTTTCTCCTTTCTCTTTCTTCTTCTTCCTCTTCCTCCGTTTCTTCCCACCGTGACACCCTCCTCTCTCTCTCTCTCCCATTCGGACGCGGCGAACCCCTCTCTGGCTACGGACGGCCGCGGGGCGACGGCGCGGACGCGTGGGTGACGGCGAGGCGATCTCGTGGGCGTGCGGCGTGCGTGCGAAGCGTGGGGAGTTCGTGAAGTTTGAAGCGTTCTTCGTGATTCGTGATTGATTCGGTGGAGCATTTGCTCCATTGAGGTAGGGTGACGTTCCTTAGCCTCATGCCGATCTTTTCCGCGATTTATAGGCCGCGGGGAGGCCGAGAGGGGATCGTTTGAGCGTTTTTGGGTTTTTCCATGATTTGGGGAGAGTTCGCCCGATCTATGGATTTGATGCATGATTTCGTGTTTTGATGGCCTAGAATCATGCTAGGGGTCCCCAGGGGTCTTCCCCCTTGATTTCCCCCTCTCCTATGGAGGCATGGGGGCGTGGTTAGAATTTTTGGGCGTTTCTACCGTTTTCGGCCGCGGACTGAGAACGCGCTATACTCCAGTAGAGCGTTCTTGGAGGTCGCGCTGCCCCGACCGAGCGCGTTCATCGGAGAATATGAACAGGAGGCGGTTCCTGTCGCGCTACGGGGTCCTAGCGCGATCAGCCTTGTCGCGCTAGGCATCCCTAGCGCGACATGCCTTGTCGCGCTAGCCGTCCCTAGCGCGACATTCCTTGTCGCGCTAGGAGGCCCTAGCGCGATGTCCCGTGTCGCGCTAGGTATCCCTAGCGCGATCTGGCTGTTGTTGGGTGTTCCCCTTGGGCCGTGTGTGCGTCCCGGGCACCCCGTGGAGTTCCGTGACCGTGTTTTTGGTATCCGGAGGTTCCGTTTGCCTTGGTCATGCGTTTGGCCGTGGGCGGTGAGTCCGTTTCTTTCTCGACCGTGGTCACCGTGCGACGGTGATGGTACGTGGGACAGCCCCCGTACTTCGTCAGGTTCGGACGTCGTTTTCCGTTGACTTGAGAGTCTACTCCTTTGTGACCCTCCACTAGTCGTAGCCTGCTAGTACGCGTGTGCTAGTTGCACCAGGGAGTGGTGTACGGGCTTACCCTGAGGACGGTTTTAGACTGGTTACCGTCGGGCCCCTCGTCACATCAGAGTCCAGTGCTAGGGGAAAACCGGTCAGAGGGCCAGACCTAGGACGCGTGGTCTGTGTGTGCACACGTGGTTGGGGACTGTGGACACACGTCGACGGGCGTGACCCCAGCTAGTCACTTGTTGTGAGTTCCTTGTACGGTGTCTGCGCCTCGGGTAGGACCTACCACGTCAGGCGGTTCACCTGCGGTGCGGTGTTAGACGTCAGGGGACGCTACCGGCTGTGCTTCTAGTGGGTGGTACTCCTGTCGAGTACGGAGTGGCAGACTGTCAGTCGTGTGTTTCCGACCTTCGGGTTTTACGGTTTGACCGTTGGTTTCGGTCTTCTCGTACCGTGGCACGTGTGTCGGTTTGCGTGCCATAGGGTCTAGTTCTGTAGAGTACAGGGCTTTCCTTTCCGAGGTACTCTCCCACCGTTAGTGTAGCGATTTCTCATTTTACGAGGTAGGGTTCGAGTGATCCCTACTGAGTCTTGTTCCGAGACTCATTCCCTGCGTGTTTTCACCGTGTTTCAGGTGAGACGCCACCTTCGGGGAGCGCGTCAGGAGCGCAGCGTGGTGCGGGTGCCCAGAGGTAGTGCCAGAGGTCAGAGCCGGGGTATGCCCCGTGTAGCTGTACTTTTCTTTCTTGTCACTGTACTAGTCGTGGACTGTTCCTGCTGTTGTCGTTATTTTATATTGTGGACCATATAAAATGTTAATTTATTTCCTGCTTAATATTATAACTGTTTAATTTCTGCAATTATCTGTGATGCTTGTGTAGTTTCCACACCATCCTTTTAACCCTTCCGAGTCTTCGGGCTCGTGGGTGGCGGTACGAGTCTCGGGTTATCGGGCTTTCCTGGTAATCGGATTCTCGGGTCGTTACAAACGTTGTCAGGGCCCCAGCACAGAAAGACCTCAATTCTCACGAAAGCTATTATCCTGAGGGACACAGCCAGACTACAATCACGAACGACACCTCGCTCTACACACCTAGCACACCGGCCATCAGAGCAGGCATACACCAAAGGACACAGTCTAGCATCACCCCAGTCATAAGGAAAAACCAATCATGGCACCACTTCCACCATCTCGTTCACCGAGGAGACACAGTCCTCGTCACGAGAAACAGCTACCGATCCATCCTATGGTCGGCGGACAAAACACACATCAGCTTCACAACCAGTTGACAGGTTTCACACCCTGCTCAAGAGAACAACTAATACAGAGCCTCCATCAGCTCACACAGCCATCTCAACAGACCGCAATCAGATCATCGGCTCAGCGCCAAGGATCACCTCACACATGGCAAGCTGAAAGCCAAACATATTACTGGGCCAACTCTACCCGAAGATAAACTTCGACAAAGCCCAGATTCCATCTGAAAAGGCACATCACGGAAACGACCACCAAAGGCCACACTGATACACGGCTCTCACCGTTCACGATGCACAACCAACAGCATCTTCTGTCTGTGAAAAGACTATCCACTGGTCACCAGATACACATCTCCCCGAAACCTTCGCCGGCCCAGCAGGCACGGTCCAACTCATCGCATGCCATCCGCTGACTCATATAGACAATTACCACCTCTCGAACTACACTTCTCTCGGACACCGCATCCGATCTCGATCATCGTGCGAACTCAACCCTCTCAGGGGAGCACGATGAAACCAAAGACAAGACTCAGGAGTCTTCAGTCATCACCTCACTCGACTCAGACTTACAGGGAAATCCTCACATGCTGGTCCCCAGACCAGGGATAACCACTCCAACGCCAACGTCCCATCAAGGACCTCTACACACAGGCATCACTTCCCGTCCTATCTCATCGAATCCTATCTCAACTTATCCAAGTGAACACCTACCAATCCCGATTCTGCCCTTACCACAGAGCCACGGGACACCACCGGAGCAATTCATGGCACACGTCTCTAGGGGAGGAAAGTGCCACCCAATATTACGGCAACCTAGTCGCCAACGTCGCGACCAATGCACACGGGTCCCCAACAATGCACACCTTACCATGGTCGACTACGAGACTAGCCTTACAAGTCACTCATAGCTACCAACTGGGACCACTAATCTCTCAGAGTTCACTTCTCCAAAACACGATCTCATTCGAGGACACGACTGGCAACACAAGCCGGGCACCAAGCCACCGACTCTGACCAACACGTCCTCGACCTCCGTCAGGCGACATCCTCAACAACCCCATCAGGGTCTAACACCGACGCCTGACACGGCTCCCATCACAGGAACAGGGTATTCATGCAGCACATTTGCCAACATTTCCCCCCAACACTCCATCCTGCTAGGGCCAAGAACCATAATACCTCGAACAACGGCACGGCAACAATACGTCTCGCACAGAGGAACCAATCCTCTAATACTCAATGCAACCTCAGGAAATCCGCCCGTAGCACCCAACGCTACGATCCTGAACCTGTGGGTTATGGGCCCACCACGCTTCCGCTGCGCACTCTGATCCACGTGCACAGCCAAACACGGCAACTCGGGACTTGCCATCCCGACAATCCACAACTCGGCTGACCAACTTCAGAAAATAGGGTGAGGAAAACTCCCTTACTTTGAACCCCAAGCACAGATTCACTCCCAAATCTGGCAATCCTATGCAACTCTGCAGGCTCCGAACCGCCACGCATCGGAAAGTTCCAACACCAGCCCAGAATTCTCTCAAACACCGCCCAATCAGCACTCATCCTTACAGAGCAGTGCCAACACACCCTCACACAGCAAGGGAAATGGGCACAACTTCTCACAGGCAACCACCTTGCCAAAGCACGGAACACGTCTCGCATGGACTTCAAGGCACACAAGGGCCAACCAATCCGGACACAATGCAAGACGATGAAGCTTAGCCAAAACACAATCTCTCCAACCAAGGGAGAAACCAACCCACCTCTGACTAACGAAAAATACCCACGCTCGACGTGACCTCGAACCTCGCGCATGCTGGGAATAGCACCTTCCAGCATCGAGAAAACCATTACCTCGTCAGGTCAGGGCCTCCGACACACTCGGCGAGTGTCACGTCGGACCACGATCACAGCATCTCTCGATGCACCAGCACTGCAATTCCTCGAACTGCAACACCGCACGCCAAGAGTCGCAACACGAGCCATAATTGGTAATCGCCAACGCTCATCCTCGAGTCCCGAAACTTACAGCGGAACCTTCACAACCCAAGCCAAATCCAGGCGAACACAACCCATTCGCACGCAAGAGCGCAGGAGCAAGAACTCACTGGGACAACTCCATGCAATCCTGCCTCAAAATCTGCAAAACAATCGGGACCGACACGTCATTTCTGACGCCACAGAACACGGCTAGGACATCAGGCTCGAAAATCAGCAACTCACCGAGAAGATCCTCCGCTCACCCGAGCGCACCTCTCGATCAGAGCACCCGCTCTGCCACCTCAAACCATGACCTTAACACCTCAGGGGCTGGGTAAACCTCAAGCTGGAGTGGCCAGACTCAACAACAGCTCCCTCAGAGCACGCCCACGGCCACTATAATCACAAACAATCCTCTCCAGCCACCTGACCTCGCTGCAGACGCCTCGAACACAGCACCGCACCGACGCACCTGCCGGCAACCTCTGCCCAACACAGCACCACCGGGGCCACCATAAAAGGGAGAAAGCTCTCGACCTCGATCCTTAGACCCCCACGCCGGCATGAAAGCCGCGAACAGCAACCACCTTCACAGCGCCAACGCCGCGCACTTAAGCTCTCAAGCGAGAAATCAAGTGGAAAACAAACACAAAACCCTAGGCCAGCTGCTGACTGTACTGGACCTTATGGACTCTGATCACTGCAATATCTCGAATTCCTATGTACGTCCACAACCACGCTCTGATACCAACTGTGACGACCCAAGATCCGGATACCGAGAAGAACCCGATACCATTCGAATCATGGCCCGTCGCCCACGAACTGGGAGGGCTCGGAAGGGCTAAAAGGAGTGTAGAGGTACAAAAAAATAGGAAATAAAGTATGATAATTAACAGAAATAAATAAACAACTACAACAACAGAGTCCAGTCCAACAGAAAGTACAGTCTAAAGCAGTAAAGCGTATCACATGCCAAGTGAACACTCGGCCCAACAAGCTGGCAACTATGAATCTCTGAACAGCACCCTCGAACCTCGAGGAAGAACCGTCGCACCTGAAAAGAAGGGATGAGCCTCCTGTCACTGGCTCAGTAGGGATCCCGCGAAACCCCAACCGAGAACAACGACGGTAGCGGAAAGGAAAAATAGCTACAACTACAGCAGGAACAGCGAACCGGTGGCCGGTCAAAACATGGCACTACAGCTACTCCTACTGCACCGGAAAAGCATGCCCCGATATCACAGTCGGGGAACTAACGAGAGAACCTCTGGCCACGCCTCCAGAAGCGACCACCACGACCTCGCAGTCATGGACCTAACACCGTCTAGGGAAACCCTCGGTGACGCTCACCGGAAAACCCCTAGACCTCTACCTCGGGAACACTCCCTGAAACTGTCGGGAAACCACACCTCGCAGACGAGAAATGAAACCCGAAAATAGGAGAGTCACGTCTCACGTGACAGGAGTACCTGCCCACCAGATGCAAGGCCGGATACGTCCACTGACGACTTAGACCGCGCCTCAGGTGTCCCCCTCCCTGGTGGAAGGGGGATACCGTACAAGTAACCACTGAACAAGTAACTAGCTGGAGTCGCGCTCGTCAGCGCGGGTCCAACTGCCCCCAACCACGTGTGCACACAGAGACCATGCGTCCTAGGTCTGGCCCTCTGACTTGTTTTCCCCTCAGCCGGACTCTGTCGTCAAGACGTGGGGCCCGACGGTAACTAGTCTAAAAATCGTCTCTCGGGGTAGCCTCGCCACCACTCCTTGGTGGGACCACCCGCGTGTCGGAAGGCTATGACTAGTGGGGAGTCACTGATGTGACCACTCTCCGAGGAGAAACTCCGAGAAACACGCACGCACCCTGCTCGAAGGTCGAGAAGAACCAAGTGGCACCGAGCCACTGGACTCTGGACAGTCCTCTAGACTCACTAAATCCAACGGTCCTTGAGTCACAAGACTCAGGGTCAAGATTATCGTATGCAACAGCACAATGCCGTTAATCTAGTCTAATTCCTAGGTCTAAAACCACAGTAGCATGAATACCGAGACAGCTCACGAGCCGCCGAGACCATCCCCTCAAAAGGGAACTCGAGAGACCTCCAGCCCCAGACTGGTTGAATGGACTCACAGTCTGATGCCACACACATGGCCCATGCTAAAAGCACAGAAGCACAATTCCCAAGGTAGCTCACAAGCCGCCTCGCCGATTACCCATCCTAGGGAAAAGCGGGAAACCTCCAACCCTGGGCTGAATGACTGGACTCGCAGTCCAAGGGCACACACATGGCCCAGTCGGGAACCATCTTCCGTAGAAACCCACGACATGCGGGGAAATCCCATCGCACTCACATCGATACACGGTGATTCGACCAAGCGTAACACAAAGCCCGGAACACACACACCTATGGGCATGCTAATCGAGGTAACACGGCACCTCCTGACACCCCAGAAACAAGGACACGGAACCCACGGGGTGTCCGGGACACTTATGAGACCGAAGGTCGACCACTGGGTCACAAGCGGGTCGACCGAAGACCAACACAACACAAACCCGACATTGCAAGCATGGAAATCGCCTAGCGGTCTAACCCTAGGCCGCCATAGAGGCTAGCGGTCTACCTCTAAGCCACTAAAGAACGGCTAGCGATCTACCACTGAGCCGCTACACACTAAAATCACGGACCCCTAGCGGTCTACCCTTGGACCGCGAAGCAGAGCCTAGCGGCCTATTACTAAGCCGCTAACGGCCCTGGCGGTCTATCGTGCGACCGCGAGGCCCAAACCGATATACACGGGGTGCTAGCGGTCTACCTCTGGGCCGCTAAACCCCCGAAACACACGAAGTTCAAGCGATCTTAGCAGTCTAACCCTAGACCGCCAAGGACCCTGGCGCTCTATCGCGTGACCGCCAGCCTTGAACCGACACAGAGGGAACCTTAGCGGTCTACCCTTGGGCCTCTTGGCGCCCCTAGCGGTCTCTGGAACGACCACTAAGGCGTCCCGAACCCGAAACGGCGGGAAACACCTCAAAAACCCGATCCACGCCCCAATCACCCCCGGGTGATGGGGAAACAAAGGGGAATCCATCCCCAAGCCTCCTAGCATACATCTATGCCCTTAGATCGGTCAAAAACCTCACCAAACGGGAGATCCGACTCACACCCCAAAATCATGTTTTTTTCCCAAAAAGCTCAAATAAGCCCGCTCGGCTCACCACGGCCTACCAAAATCACAGGAAAGGAAGTGCACGAGCTGGGGATCTATCTCTCTACCACCACCGAAGATTTGGCGCGCCGTGGATGCCGATCCACGAAGAAAACGCCGCAAAACCCTCGCCGGGACACGAACTCGCGACCGAGCTTCCACGCACCACCGGCCCTCGATCCTCGACCCGTTCCTCATTCCTCGCCTCCCGCCATAGCCTCCTCACCCTCCTCCGCCACCATCAGCCGCCTGGGGAGAGGGGGAGAGAAAGAGAAGAGAGAGGGAGAGAATGAGAGAATGAGAGAAAAGAGAGGGGGTGGGGGGTTTAAATAGGAAATGAATTTGGGATTTTATAAATCCAAAAAATATGAAAAATAGGGAAAGTACTCCCCGCGATCCTCAAAAAGCGCACAACGCAGTGGTAACGTCTCGGAGTCTGAGAACGCAACGGTTCACCCTACACGGGGTTCCGAAGGTCCGACAGACGAAAACACACGTAAACCGCTAAACTCAATCCGAGACCCACAAAGGCGCTCCGAAAATTCCAGAAAAATACCGGCAAGCTCCTCGCAATGCCACAGACCCAAGGAAATTCACGGGCAAACCACCAATGGGTCCGACAATCCGGTATAAAAGTCCGAAGCTCACTCGGACACGATCCGCAACCCGCGAAAAGACGATCCGAAACCCACGGATCCTGATACGATAAATATCCGAAAAATCCGGGGCATTACAGTACGCGCTTGTTGGTCTTCGTCACTAGCTGTCCATGCGCATTCATTCTCGTCGCTGCCGCTTGCTCTTCTGCTAACTGCTGCTTCATCTCTTTTCTTCTTTTTTTCATTTTCTTGCATCTCAACTCTCTTCTCCCGCAGGTGTCTGACCATTACAAATTTCACATCTCTAGGCACATGGGCACACCCAACAACCTCAGAGTATCCCGCACCGGCTCCTCCTGCCAAGTGCTTATTCAACCGAGACACACCTCCTCCCCGGTGATCTGTTTTACAGTAGTTGTAACGCCAACACCTACGGTTGCCATATAACATAACTCCGTGTGACCATCCAATGTCATTTGGACGTTCCTTAGGAGCCATAGAGTGCTTAAATGTATCTCCCAAATTTAAGAAATATAAATTATAAATCTCATTAAATTTGATAATGAACTAATATAAAGTAAAATTATTTTAATTTTTTAATAAATTATCTTTTACGTACAACTATCGAATATAATTTACAAATATACCATGTATGATTTTTTCAAAAATATGAAATTTCATTGTTCTACATCTACAACTAACAAATTTAAGTAATACTTCTAAATTCAATGTACAATTTTTGTTACAAATATAATTTAATGAAAATATTATCATTATTTCTACAACATGTAAAACTAAATTCTAAATTTAATACATCTAAATTAAATCTATATTTTTTGTTACAAATATAATTTTAATGAAAAGAATATCATTATTTCTACAAGATGTAAAACTAAAAATATTATTTAATACATCTAAATTCAATTTACAATTTCTATTACAAATATAATTTTAATGAAAATAATAAATTTATTTCTACATCATGTAAAACTAAATGCATTATTTAATACATCTAAATTAAATCTATAATTTTTGTTACAAATATAATTTGAATGAAAATAATAAATTTATATCTACAACATGTAAAACTAAATGCATTATTTAATACATCTAAATTAAATCTATAATTTTATATATATATTAAATTTTATATAGAATCATCGAATATAATTTATAATCCGTAAATTTATCTATAAATTTAAAATCATTTGTAAAATATTTATCACTAAATTTAAATTTAAATTTAAAACATCTACAATTAAATGAATTAAATAATACATCAAAACTAATTTTTAAAAACCTAACAAAATCAATTCTTAATTTTCTACAACTAACAATATTAAATTTATTTAAAATAAAAATTAAATTAAAATTTTTTAATTCCCCCCCACACCCACGTCCCCCACCGGCTGACCCCCCACCTCCCCCACTGTTCCCCACCGGCTGACCCCCCACCCCCACCTCCCCCACCCCCAGACCCCCCCTGTGCCCCTCCCCCACCCTCATCGCCGGTAGCAGACCCCCATCCCCACTCCACCCCCATTGGCGGCTGCAGCGATGGCAGACCACCCCTGCCCCCCCTCCCCCACCCCCACCGGCAGCAGCAGATCCCCACCCCCACCCCCACCCCCATCGACGGCTGCATCGATGGCAGACCGCCCCCGTGCCCCCCCCTCCCCCACCCCCACCCCCACCGTTGCTCTACCCCCCCCTGCCGCACCCCACCGTCCCCCACCGGCGCCCACCACCCCCTCCAGCCTCCCACTGGTCAGATTTGGCCGGTGGTGGGGGCCGGTGGCTCCCCCCCCCCCCCCCCACCCCCACCGCCCTCCCACGGCCCCCCAACGGTGACCCTCCCCCAAACAAAAAAAAACTCAAAAAATCACTCACTTACCTCCGATGGAAGGTCCCGATCACCGCTCGCCACCGTCCACCGCCGCTCGCCGCTCACCACCGCTGCCGCCCTCCACCGTTGCAAGCCCGAAGAGTGAAGAAAACACCCCCCCCCCCCCCCCCCCCCCCACAGGCCCGTTAAATGGCCGGACCGGCATGAGCTGGCCGACCCGCACGTACCAGGCCGGCATCGCAACGGAGTGGTCTGGTACGTGACGGGACACACGGGTCAATGCGGTCCACTAAGACTCGGCCATGACCCATGGCCCGACCGTCCTGCCCACCGCTTGGGGCGGGCCGGGTCGTGCGGGTCAGCCCGACCCGGACCGAGACTTAAAGCCCTGTTCCTAACACCCCTCCACAAAGTGCTGCCATGAAACTTCACCTAGGATTCCAACCCCATCTTATTTGCATATGCGTTTTCTTGTTCTGTCTCTCTTCTGCCAATTCTTTTTATGCCTGAACTTGCATGCATCAACTATTCGACAGAATGGTGCTGTAAGAGGTTCGCAGAATCTAGGTGCATGAGTTCTTCCTCGTGTTTTCTTGTTCCAAGTATGCCCATCAATTGTTTGAAGGAGTGTTTCCAAGAATCCAAGAACTAGACAACGGTGGAACAAGCCTCTCCAATAGCAAATCTTGACAATATCTTGTTTTCCATAAGTGTGCATATGAGTTTTCTTACTCCCTGTACGTCTTCTTTTAGTTCTTCGTACACTCTGAACCTACGCCCGTCAACTATTTGATGTATTGTTGCAGCAAAAAAATGTTCTGAGAATCTAAATATACGAGTTCTTCCATGTTTTCATAGTTCGTTCAAACTCTGCCCATCAGCTATTCAAAGAAATGTTCCTGAGAATCTAGAAACAAACAGTGGTAGAAAACATCTCTCTACCTGCAGATCTTAGCAACAACTCGTTTTACATAGATTTTATATTCTGCTTTCAGACCGTTCAACTATCTAAAAGACAAACACCCTCATATTATTTTGCAAAATTCATAAGAAATAGACTCGTGGACATCTATTGGACTGGCCCACAAAGCAAAAGATCAAACTTGGGAACATTTGAATTCAAGTCTACATCTCATTACATGAATCTGGATCTGAAATGTATTCATGTCGTATCCTCCTGGATCTGTCCAATTTACACACCCATCCACACTCTGATAAACGCCGTGTGCATTGTCTGCCAGCGCCGGCTGTAAAATAAGTTTGTAACAATATTTCGCATTTTTTTTATATTATTAACAAAGTAGAAAATTTTTACTTTATGATATTTTGATTTTTTGGCTTTCTGTTTAAAATCTGATGACATTACTTTGACTTTCGAGAATTTTGGTGACTTTTAATCTTGTTGAAATTTATAATGTTTAATTTAAGCATATTACCAACAGGTCATGAGGATCCTTAAAAATTATCATGATTTTCATCCAACGTGATAACAAGGCATTCTATAATTTAAAAGTACCATAACATCTTTATTGCTATATTTTTTTACCATAAAAATATATAAAACATTGTTTCACAACCAAACACCCCACGAAATTTATAATTTTTTTCATGATTACAATAGAATTGGGTCAACCTCACTGAACTCAACTCAAGATGTGTTTCGATGGTTTACTACCTCCGCCCACAATAGACAGGTCGTGAATTCAAGTGTCCACTCCTCAACACGAGTAGAATCACTTACCCCCGCATTATTCACGTACATTAAATTATAAAATGTAAGTTTCAAACTCTAGTTCCCCTCCTTATACCCTCCCCCCCCCCCAATCCCAGACCAGTAGGCCATATAACAAAAAAAATAAAAACCATCACTGGTCATTTAGGCGGCATTTACAAAGCATAAGAGGAAATCCAATGACTACTTTTGTTTTACCATACCTTATCAAAGGTACAGAAACATTTGAAAAAAAAAAAGAAACGATAGTGAAATTGATCTTCTTCTCCAAAGCTGAAATCTGATAAGGTAACTAAATTTCGTTAGGAAAAAAGGTACTTCAAAAGTTTGATAAGAATTAGAATTAATAATTAATATTCTTTTGAAAATGATGATTTTAAAAATAAAATTTCAATTGACCACGGGAGGAAACACCTTCAAACATCCAATCTAAAGATTCGACTTCAAATCATTAAAAATTTGTTCTTTTCCAAAATCTCTCGTATCACTCACATAATTATATAATGAATATAATCTATATGCATATAGATGTTTCAAAATAAAGTCTGTCTCGACACATTGCACCTGATTTCAGAAAAGAGTAATGTTTTGTGCACCGAATATTTTGTGCACGGAATGAGGTGTACAAAGTCACCTCATTATGTAACCTTTCATCCCATTGGCCCAAAAAAGAGGTGAAAAGACCCCTTCTGCGCATAAAAGGATACCCGCGTCAATCCCGTGTCAGATCCCGTCGGTCTACAGTCGACCCATTTTTTTGGTCGACAGAAAAATACAGGAGTAAAACATTTTATTACAGAATGAAATATTTTATTACAGAAATAAAATATTTTGTTATAAGAATGAAACATTTTGTTTGACTACAAAAATGAACGAATAAAAATGAAACATTTTGTTTGACTATATTTAAAATTTTCACGTACGTACAAAATGTTTCACTAATATGCAATATGTTTTACCTTTCTGCAATACGTTTAACCTCTCAAACGAAATATTTTGATTGATATTTTGTAAGACTAAAATATTTTGTTATAAAAATGAAACATTTTGTTACAAGAATGAAACATTTTGTTTGACTACAAAAATGAACGAATAGAAATAAAATATTTTATCTGACTACATTTAAAATCTTCACCTACGTACAAAATGTTTCACTGATACGCAATGCATTTTACCTCTATGTAATACGTTTAACCTCTGAAACAAAATATTTTGATTGATATTTTGTAAGATTGAAATATTTTGTTATAGGAATGAAACGTTTTGTAGTAAGAATGAAACATTTTATTTGACTATAAAAATGAACAAATAGAAATAATACATTTTGTTTGACTATCTTTAAAATCTTCACGTACGTACAAAATGTTTCACTAATATGTAATGTGTTTTACCTCTGTGCAATACGTTTAACCTCTCAAATAAAATATTTTGATTGATATTTTTACGTATGTATAAAATGTTTCATTTCTATTCATTTATTTCTGTAGTCAAATAAAATATTTCATTTTTATAACAAAACATTTCATTCATATAACAAAATATTTAATTCCTATAACAAAAGATTTTATTTCTATTCGTTCATTTTTATAGTCAAACAAAATGTTTCATTCTTTTAACAAAACGTTTCATTCCTATAACAAAATATTTCAATCTTACAAAATATTTCACTCCCACATTTTTTCGCCGAGCAAAAAAGTGAGCCGACAGAGGGTCAACCGGATCTAACACGAGACTGACGCATGCTGTCCTTTTTACATTAAAAGTGGTCATTTCAACTTTTGGGGGGGCAATGGGTGGACACGTTGCAATTTGAGTTAGCTGTGCACAAAGCATTACTCTTTAGAAAAATCGACAGATTTACCATGAAATTGAGAAAAACATAAGTTGTCGCAAAAGCAAAGTATGTTTCAAATATACCTATAATCTTCAATTTCTACATCTATCCGCCTAATTTACATCGATTGTTTTCACCTAAATAATCCAAACAGTAACAATTATGGTATTTTTTAGTTTTCTGTCCCTGAAATCTTTTGATATTTGGAAAAAACATGTTTTGCTTGACCGCAGCATACAGCATTGTACCGGCCATGTCGAATTAGTCCAGGGCAAAACTGGCATGCCGACACATCAGTATGCATGCAGTCCGGCGAGGGTGAACTTTGATGGCGACATGACGAGCTCTATCAAATTCCTCCGTGACTACTACTCGATTTGGTGACGCCAATGGGGCCCGGACTAGGATGTGTCGCTACTATGAAGGTCGCATCTAGCGGCAACAAGGCAAGCCGACGTGGGAAGCTACAACTATTGTGCTGGGAAAGAAGAAGAATAAGAAGAAGAGCGGGAGAGAAGAGAGAGGGAGCGGCAACAGCGGTGGGGTTTCCCTACTGTGGCGTTGACGTCCTATGACGACGGGACAAGTCGAGGTGGGAAGCTGTGGAGGAAGAAGAAGAGCGAGAGAGAAGAGAGATGTAGCGACGGTGGCAATGCAGGCCAAGGTGAGAAGATGCGGCTGTTGTGCTTGGGAAGAAGAAGAAAAGCGAGAGGGAAGAGAGAGGGAGCGATGATGGCCACGATGGGGATTCCATGCTATGGCAGTCACGTTTAGAGGCGACGAGGCAAGATGAGGTGGGAAGCTGCAATTGATGTGCTCGGGAAGAAGAAGAGTGGAAGAGAGGAGATAAGGAGAAGAGACACGGGGAAGAGGACAAGGGGAAATTTTTCTTCTCGCTCCTTTCGCAAGTTGGTGACATACCGTATCATGTTGGATCGTATCCGATGCAAATGGACACAGGGCAATACGTCGATCTGGGAAACCTTGGGGAAAAAAACTTCCTAATCCAACTATTTTGGTAGAAACCCTCCAAATCCTCTATATTACATAAACAATTCTACAATATTCAACTTAATTACGGTTAAAGTTAAAGTGGGGGTGATAAAATGACGAAAAACCCTTTAACAACATAGAGAGAGACAGAGAGATCCTCTCACCGATCACCTAACACAGGCACCAAAGAGTGCCAAAAGTTGCTGGACGATGACAGGGGATGCCCCTGTTTACCATCTTATGATCCTCTCCCCCTCTCGATTTCTAACCAATGTTTTAAAATACAACCCGACCGTTCAACCCATCACCAGACTCAAAACAATGTTAAAACAATTCTTAGATCACCCAAGATTTAAAATCCATTCAAACCTAGTTAACCCGACTAATTCAACCCAACCGGGTAAAATCAACGTGATCCAAGTTAGAAACATATTTTCTATTTTTAATTTCTTATTATTAATTTAAATTTAAATTTTAATTTAATCTTTTGACCTTATCATTTAATAATATTAACGAAGAACTAACATAACTTTTAAAAGTTAGAAAATATTTGAGCTATAACATTCTAACTCCTAATCTTTCTTATTCGAACTTATTCCTACGTGAATACATGTGATCTCCAGAATAACAGAAGTAAGATGACACGAGAATACTCAGAGAGAGAGAGAGATATGAAGATAAAGAATAAAATAAAGACCTATTAACATATAAAAATTTAGATGAAGAAGAAATTTAATTTCACACAAGACTTTTATTTCACAAGATATTAATTATAATTGATATATTATTATATGTAATATATTTTTATTAATTTTTTAAACTATCTTATAGATTGTTTAATAAATTTATTTTTATTTTTACAATATATGTTAAATTATATCTTTTATATTTTTAACTTAAGATATATTAAAATTATATGACAATAAATAATATTAATATTTACCATTCTAATATTACAAATAACGAGTTAACTCAAACAATTAAACTATAACTCACTAACCTAATCGGGTCAAAGTTTTAAAACATTGTTTCAACCCCCTAGTTTAGATGTCATCCAAAGAGACTTTTTTCTAAGAGTTGAAAGATTTAAAGAATTCCAACAAAATTAGCGAATTAGGAAGACTTTTCCCTAATATCAAAAGAATTTAAAAGCCACGGAGAGGAGGGTGACTTCAGGTGGAGACTGATTTGAAAAAGATAAAAAATAACGAGAGTAAAGGGAAAGAATATTCCAAAAAATCCGATGGAGTGTTCTATTTTGTTGGACAATTGTTATACAAAGAGATTTTTTTATTAGGGATTAAAAGATTTAGAAGGATTCTAGCAAAATTAGTGAATTAGGAAGACTTTTCCCCAAATATCAAAAGCAGTTAAAAGCCATAAGAAAGAAAAACCTACAACTATACTCTCATTATAACTTGGGTGTATTTAAATGTTGACACGAGGAAGTCAAAGTTAAATTTTATAGGGATTTAATAAGATCACATAAACTTGTGATATTTTGAACTTTCGTGCTCATTAATAATTTTCTTAATATTTAAGTAGGAATATTTCTTTTAAGTGAAGGACATAAAATCAAAATCAAAAGAGTACAAATATAAATATTTGGATGTATTCATCAATATGTTTGATGATTGATAAAAATTATAGATATAAATATAAAAAACAAATATTTCAGATGTATGTATGTAAAATAAAATCCCAAAATGTGATAGGACAGTCTCTCAATCCTGAGATCGACTGATAGTGCCAGTAAATCACTCTAGAGTGCCTTCATTGTGCTCTAGAAATCGAACCTGGCGTCCTTAGCAATCTCATCAAATAAATATGTACCACAAGCTTGTTCATCGACGCATGAACCATTGGATGATTTAATACTTCTTACAAACATATGCCACATAATAAATTAATATATTTTCTAAGTTACATCAAAATCGAGTACTCCACAATTAACATGAATATCATGATCGATGAATGACAGAAGACCATGAGCAGCATGAACAGAAAAATTAATGTTGCCTCAGAGGTAGTGACAATTATAGTTTTGTCTCATCACCTAGAAATCTGGCATTCCATATTCATACATCATCGGCAATGCAATCGAATCAATGACGTGAGAAAAAAAAACCATTCGATGTAAAAGAAACAGAGTCCATAAAGACTACTCCAAACGAACATATCATCGAGCAGGTTGCGTGCTCTCCAGTTGCTTTAATCGGATGGCCAGAAGCGGTATGTCGGAACAACCAACAGCGGTGGCGGTCGATGTAATCAAACACAGCATTCGGAAAAGTACAAACTTGACAAAACAAGCATCTGAAGAGAAGGCAAATGTAAGGAACAATCGAGAGCAGGTTGTTTGCATCAGAGAGATTCCCATCAAGACACAAGTCATCACACCCTCATGAAAGGTTACAGATGTCCCTGTCTGTTTTATCATCACTTGCAAATAAACACCGGGCGATCAGAAACAAAAGAGCTCTTGGTCCGGTCATACGTTAGGAAAGGAAAGAATTAGAGGAAGAGAAACATCAGATCTAACGGAAAGAATGTTAAAGAAGAGAAACCAAATCCATGTGGGTGGGGCCTCAGATGAATCTCTTTTCAGCGTGGAGTAGATCCAACTCAAAGTATATTTAATAGCTATCATGGGCATCCCCGACTTCAACCTACCCTCGACCGCAAACAGGACGACGTCCCGAGAAACGAAAGGAAGATGGAACGGCCATCCGGTGAGCTACGGAGGGATGAACGGGCCAAGGAACCGCCGGACCCCATCCCCTCGTTGAAAGATCCTGAAACCCTAGAAGGGAGCCATTCCAGTGCTCTCGCTCGATAGCTTGCTCGCTCGCGCCTAGCGCTCTCCGTCCATCTCCCTCCCCCGATTAGGGTTTTAGCGGCCGCTTCTACATTTCCACCGGTTTTATTTATAGCGGTGTGGCGTCTCCAGCCAACGAACCAAGATGCCCGATCACTTTTTAGTTTTTATTTAGATAAATATATATATTTTTAAATTAGGAAAAAATAATCAGTACCATCTCTTCTCCGTCATTCTCATTGGACACTTATGACTTTTAAATTCTGGGAAAAATTACTCTTATATTCTTAACATAATATAAAATTACTTTTTTATCACTATATTTGTTATATTTTTTAATATTCCTAAAATTCTTTTTAAAAGACCAATTGTATCTCTACGACTCTATCCACCCTTATTCTTAAAACAAAATATTATCCCTATATCCCCGTGAAGAGATACATCGGTTATTTTCTTAAGAATTTTAGGGGTATTACAATAAATACCATAAAGATAGGAATATAAAGATAATTTTAAATAATTTCAGAAATATAAAGATAATTTTTATTTTTATTTTTTTAAGAATTTATTTAATATTTTTTTACGATAATAGAGAGAGAAACGAGATACAAGAGTACGTACTGATGCTCTAAAAAGTATCTCCTAACACTTCAGGAGAGGCGTCTATACCAGGGTTTGCCGACCCGCCCGACCCGGTCGACCCGGTCTCGGCGCGGGACGGGTCGGGTCGCATAGCGACCCGATCCGCCCCTCTCGAGTCTCGACGCGATTTTTTGAGAATTTTTTTTAAAAATTTTAATAAATTGATTTTGAAAGATTAAATGTTATATATATTTAAAAATATTAGAATGTAGAGTTTATTTATGATAATAGATCCATGCTACATTATACATAATAAATTATATAAAAATTACATATTACACTGCTTAATTAAACATCCTATTATATATAATACATAAAAATTTATTTCAATTACTAAATATGTAAAAGGAAACAGTGATATAATAATGGCATTCATTCATGAAGTATAAAATACAAAAACTCACTAATCCTCGTCCATGTGTGAAGCCCGAATCCCAAAACTCACTCATCCTCCTCATTTGTGTAACCCAAATCTCAAAACTCACTAATCCTCATCATCAGTGAAGCCCGAATCCCAAAACTCATCATCAGATACATGAGACTGATCACCCGTATAATCTAACTCTATCCTAGTGGGTGGAGGTACATGTGGGTGGGACTGAAAATATGTAACCATCTGCACAAATGATGGGTCGTGTGCTGCGGTGGAGGGTACATGAAAATCTGTAAAAAAAGTCCTCACTACAGCTATAGCTTCAATTCTATCATGTGCGACTGGTGCTGGTGCTGGTGCTGGTGCTGGTGCTGCTCGAACTCTGGACGTGGAGGAAGATCCTGCTCCGCCCTGTGCTCGTGGTGGAGGTACCCGGGACGTAGAAGAAGATGTCCTCGGTGTGTTACGAGAACCGTATCTATCCTGTAACTGTGTCCGAAAGGAATGTCGAACATCTCCCGGAACTCGGTCGCATGCACGAACATCGCGTCCCACTCCCGCAAGGTGCTCTGCAAACCTGTGTATGCCGGTGACGCGATGTTCGCAGTATCTACAGTGCACATGTCCATCACCCTCAACAGAGTATCCATGCTCCCACGCAGGGTGACGCCGTCCGTCCATGATGACCTGCAAATGATGTAAAAGTTTACATTAGTGATTTCAATGACAAGTACAGAACTCTATATATGAAGAAATCTATAATTAATTATTAGTTAGTTATAAATGTAACCAAATGATACATACTAATAAAGACTATGGACCCAAACTGGGCCAGTGCCCATCTCCAAACAATCTGACATTAAATGTGGTCCGCAGATAGGACAGATAGTCTTCATAGCGCATTACATATTTACATATAAATTATAAATTATAAACATCTCTAAATAATTTACATTATACATATAAATTAACTTTAAAATTATTTAGAAAATATTCAACACTAAATTTATATTTACATTAAAAATATGTCCATATACATTACATATTTACATTATGCAATTAAATTAACTAATATACATTATGCATTTAAAAATATTTTACATCTACAACTAATAATGATATTAATATCATTAATTCTACAACATGCAAGACTAAATTTAAAATTTAATACATCTCAATTAAATCTAATATTTAAACATGAATTAAATAACACATCAAAAAATAAATTTATTTCTACAACATGAATTAAAATATTTTTATATTATTTTTACAACATGAATTATACAAAACATAAAAAAATTTAGAGATACAACATGAATTAAACAAAAATTATATTATTTATACAACATGAAATAAATAATACAACAATAATAAATTTAAATAATCTAACTAATTTTATTATTATAATTCTTAAACTAAAAAATATCAATTGATTTAATTTAATTATTAAACTAAGTTTTTTTTATTCTCTCTCCCCACCCCACCGCCACCCCCACCGTCTCCCTCCCCCACCCCCACCGTTGCTCCTGGCCGCCCCACCGCCCAGCGCCACCACCCCCGCCCCCACCGTCCCCCTCCCCCACCCCCACTGCCGCTCTTGGCCACCCCCCCTGGCCGGCCCTGCTCCACCCCCATCGTCCCCCGACGCCCCTGCCGGGGTCCACCGCCGTCCCTCCCACCGGATCTGACCGGTGGGAGCACGACGGGGCCGGTGGGGGACGGTCCCCCCCACTGCTGCTCCTGGCCGCCCCAGCCCCACCGCCCAGCGCCACCACCCCCGCCCCCACCGTCCCCCTCCCCCACCCCCACTGCCGCTCTTGGCCGCCCCAGCCCCACCGTCCCCCTGGCCGGCCCTGCTCCACCCCCACCGTCCCCCACCACCGCCCCTAGCCCAACCCCACTGTCCCCCACCGCCCCACCCCCACTTGCAACGTCCCCCGGCGCCCCTGCCCCGCCGTCCACCGCCGTCCCTCCCACCGGATCTGACCGGTGGGAGCACGATGGGGCCGGTGGGGGACGGTCCCCCCCCCATCCACCACCTCCTCTGCCGGCCCTCCCACGCGCAGCCCCACCGCCGCCCGCCCCCCTCCGGCCGCTCTATTATTTAAAAAAAATTTCAAAGACGACTTACCTCCGACAGCCGTCCACCGCCGCTCGCCGTTAGCCCTTCGCCGCTCGCCGCCGTCCACCGGTGTTCGCCGCTCACCGCCGTCCGGGACCTCCACCGCCGAGTTAGGCACGCCTTGAAGACGCCCCCCACCAGTCCATTAAATGGACAGACCGGAACGAGCGGGCCGTCCCGCACGTACCAACCCGTCCCGTCCACGGACCGGTCTGGTACGTGGCGGGATGGACGGGTCGGTGCGGGCCAGTCCGACCCGGCCACGACCCACGCCCCGCCCGACCCGTTGGGCGCCTGGAACGGGGCGGGTCGTGCGGGTCGGGCCGACCCGGCCCGATCCGACAAACCCTGGTCTATACTTACTATCCCCTGAAGCGTGGAAGAGCGGAGCCACCAGTCGAGCTGCCTTCACTGGGGTGTATGGAAAACAAAGGCTTGACAAACCCCCAGCCCTTAGGACTTGTCAAGATTCAAGCTATGACCCTCTTCCATGTAGGGAAGAGGTCATACCCATTACTTCAACGAGTTCGGACTCTTGTTGTTAATCATTATTGAGAGGACATAAAGTACTAATTTAGAACATTTTAACTGCAACCCTCCAAGCAACTCAAAATATTGCAAGTTAACATGATTATACTTAATGTTTTAGAGTTACCCCTTTAAGTATTTTGACGGTGATTAATAGCAAGGATGACAAAATAAATCTCATCAAAAAGCAAAGGGTGGAAGGTAGATAGTTTCCTAATAAGAACTAGGAATTAAATCATATGTCTGGAGAGAAAGTGTTGATTAATTTTACCTTAAAAATATAATGTCATAAATATTTTGTTAGGAAAAAAACTATCATTATTATCCTTTGTAATGTCATCCTTAGAAAATGGCATAATTTAAATGAATCTTTATAGACAAGTAAAAATATGTTAAATAATTAATAATAGTCAAGTAACAACTTGATGAGATTCTTTTGAGATAAGAGATTTATTGGCGTCAGAAGTCTCATCTTAAGTGACTCAAAGAAGGTGACTAGAACACAATTTTTTTTACTCTATCATTAACGGAAGACTACAAAAAAATTATATTCATCTGCTTGTTAATAATGATGAGAATCATGTTATCAATCAAGATTCTGTGTTCGCTATGGCTATATATTACTATAAAATTTTATTTACATTTAAACCCTCAATTATTAATAATGCTAATCTCTTGCAATATATTCCTCAGATTATCACTCATGCTGACAATGCAGCCCTCTTGGCACAACCTACCATGGAAGATGTCAAAGATTCAATCTTCTCCCTTTCTCTTGACATTGCTCCTACTCCTGATGAATTTTCAGGTGACTTCTATACCTATTGTTGGGATATTATTTATGATGATATCTTTGTTGTGGTGCTTGATTTCTTTAATGGTAGGATCCTCCTCAAACCCTATATTCCAATACGTCTGGTGTTGATCCCTAAAAGGGACTCCCCAACCTCCTTAAATGATTTCAAGCCTATTAATCTTTGTAATTTTATCTATAAAATTATTTCTCTTCTCATTTGCAAAAGACTACATGTTCTGCTACATTCTCTTGTCTCTCCTCTGTAGGGAGCTTTTGTGAATCGCAGAGATATAACTGACAATATTTCCCTTGCACAAGAGTTTGTGCACAATCTCACTAAGAAAGTCAGAGGGCATAATATCATCTTTAAATTGGACATGATGAAGTCCTATGATAGATTAGGGTGCTCCTTTCTGTTTGATGTCTGCCATAAATGTTTTCTACCTTATGGACTAACCTCATTAAGAATTTATTCACTAATTGCTAGTTCTTGGTTATTTTTAATGGTCAACTTGGTGACTTTTTCTCTTCCTCCAGAGACTTGAGACAGGGGGACCCTTTGGCACCAACTTTATTTATTTTGGCTGAAAAAGACATTAGCACATGTCTACGGCATTTGGTTGAGAGATATATTATCACGTCATAATCCACCTTTAAATCAGGACCGGTGATTTTACATTTGCTCTTTGCTAATAACACGATTATTTTTACTAATAGTTCTCAAGCCTCTCTTCCCATCTTGATGGCATTTCTTGACATCTATGAAAGGAACTATGGGCAAAAAATCAACACTAATAAGAGTGTGTTTTATATCTTCCCTTCTGCTTCAACACAACGCACCAACTTGGTCGCAACAAACACCCTTTTTTCAAATAAAACCTTCCCCCATCATTTACTTGGATATGCCTCTCTTCAAAGGTAGAGCTAAGATATGTTATTTTTGAGCCCTCTTAGAGAATGTGAGGAATAAACTTATGTCTTAGAAGTCTCGCCTTCTTTCCTCTGGTGGTCATTTAATTTTAATTAAGTATATCCTATCTACTATTCCTATATATTTGCTTACTTCCTCTCTCCTCCCTAAGAGCATTTTTATAACGACCCGAGATTCGGATATCGGGAGGAGTCCGATACCATTCAAATCCCGGCCCGACACCCACGAGCGAGAGGCTCGAAAGGACTAAAAAGGAGTGTGGAGGTACAAAGAAAAAGGAAATAAGGTATGATAATTCAGCAATTAATAGAAATAAATAAATAACTACAACAGAGTCCAGACCAACAAAAAGTACAGTCTAAAGGAGTAAAAACGTACCACATGCCAAGTGAACACTCGGCCCGGTGAGCTGACAACTGAGAACCTCTGCACCGCGCCCTCGAACCTCAAGGAAGAAGAACCGCCACACCTGAAAAGCAGGGAATGAGTCTCCAAAACAGAGACTCAGCAGGGATCCCACGGAACCTCAACCGGAAACGACGGCGGTGGCGGAAAGGAAGGCTACAAGAGCAACCGCAACAGTAGGAACAGTAAACCCGGTGGCCGGTCGGAACCCGACACTACAGCTACTCCTACTGTACTGGAAACACACCCCGAACTCACGGTCGGGGGCTACCGAACTACACTAGTACCGCTTACCGAAGTAAAAACCCACGACAATCACGCCGTAGAGGCCTATCTCACAGAACACTGCCAACCTGGACACGCTGTCCAAAGTGCAACCCCGACCATCCGGTCGCGGGTACCGCACAACAAGACACAATCTCGGTAAAGCCACTAGCATTAATCTCACGGCTCGAGAACCGACGCACGCGCCACGGCGAAACAACCGAACTCAACGGTCGACACGACCAAAAACCTGAAGGTCAAAGTCACGAGAATTGACAATCTGACACTCCCGACTCGACAGGAGTACCTCTCACTAGAAGCAAGGCCGAATGCGTCCATTGACGTCTTAGTCCGTGCCTCAGGTGTCTCCCTCCGGCCCAGCGGGAACTGAGACACCGTACAAGTAACCACAAACAAGTGACTAGCTGGGGTCACGCCCGTCGACGTGGGTCCAACCGCCCCCAACCACGTGTGCACATACCGACCATCTGCTCTAGGTCGGGTCCTCTAGCTGGTTTTCCCCCCCACCGGACTCTGGTGGCAAAGGCAAGGGGCCCTACGGAAACCAACCTAAAAACCATCCTCAGGGTAGCCTCTCCACCACTCCCTGGTGGGTCCACTCGCGTGCAGGCATGCTACGACTAGTGGAGGGTCAAGGAGTAGACTCTCAAGTCAACGGAAAACAACGTCCGAACCCGATGACGTACGGGGACCATCCCACGTACCAGCACCGTCGCACGGTGACCACAGTCGGAGAAGAAACGGGACTTGCAGCCCACGGCCACACACACACCCTGCGTGAGAGTCGAGAAAACCCCAGTGACGCTAAGCCACTGGGCTCTGGACAGTCCTCTAGACGCACTACAGCCAACGGTCCTTGAGTCACAAGACTCGGGGTCAAGAGCGTTGTACGCAACAGCACAAGGCCGTCAATCTAGTCCAATCTCTAGGTCTAAAATCACGGTAGCATGAATACCGAGGCAGCTCACGAGCCGCCGAGACCATTCCCTTGGGAAGGGAACTGAGAAGCCTCCCAGCCCTAAGCAGGGCAACTGGACTCACAGTCCAAGGCCACACACACGGCCTACGTGGAAAGCACAGGAGCATGATTCCCAAGGCAGCGCCCAAGCCGCCACGCCGATAACTGGACTCGTAGTCCAAGGCCAAACACATGGCCCACTCGGGAATCATCTTCCAGAAAAACTCACGACATGCGGGGGAACCCCACCGCACACACACCGGTACGCGGTGACTTGATCGAGCGTAACACGAAAGTCCAGAACACGTGGGGTCACCCGGACCCACCACACCTATGGGCACACTAATCGAGGTAAATAGAACCTCCGGACACCCAAAGACACGGTCACAGAACTCCACGGGGTGTCCGGGACACACACGGCCCAAGGGGAGCACGATCAGCAGTAGACTGCCCACCCTGGGCAGCCCGGCAGGCCACCCCAAGAACGCGCTACACATGCATAGCGCGTTCAGGCAGAACGCGCTATACATACCTAGCGCGTTCAACAAGATCGCGCTATACTTCTATAGCGTGACAACACGGAATGCGCTACTCACCCCTAGCATGACAAAAACTGTCTTACTGTTCATCTTCCTCGATGAACGTGCCCTATCGAGGCGGCGCGACCCTCAAGAACGCGCTACCTGAGACTAGCGCGTTCTCAGTCCGCGCCCGCAAATGGCGGAAACCGCAGAAAAACCCATTCTACGCCCCGTTCACCCCCAGGTGAAGGGGAAACAAAAGGGGAAACCTTCCCCAACCTCTCTAGCACCGAGAAGACCCATTTAAATCCCAAAAACACGATCAAAACACAAGATTCGGCTCACACACCCAAAAACATGCATTTTCCCTAAATCCCTCGGATAAGCCTGCTCGGCTCACCACAGTCTACAAAACTCGCGGAAAATGAAATACGCGGCTTGAGGGTCCATCTCCCTACCTCCACCGAAGATTCGACGCACCGTGGACGCCGATCCACGAAGAAAATGCCGTTGAAGCCTCGCCGTTCTACGAACCCACGGCCGAGCTTCACCGCGCCTCCACCGCCTTGATCCTCACACATCCTCGCTCGTGCCTCGCCCGCGCCATCCCCACCTCGCCCACGCTCCACCCCGTCGGCCGCCGGAGAGAGAGGGAGAGAGGAGAGAGCATGAGAAGAGAGAGGGAGGGAAGAGAGAAATGAGAGGGGAGAGAGAGAAAAGGGTTATATATATAGGAAAATCTGGAAATTTCGGAAAAAACCAAAAATAGGAAAATCATGTTTCCGTGATCCTCGGAACGCACCGATCACAACGGTACCACACTTGCCTAGGTGAACGGTCCGGTTCACCCGCAACGGAGTTCCGAAGGAATTACCGAAACACACACGGGGAATCGGAAAACACACGCGGAAAAGTCACAGAACGCTTCCGGGCATCCGAAACAACTCCGGATCGCGCCGATCCGAACACGAAAAATGTCCAAAACGAAATTTCGGACACAACGGAGTCGGACACTCCAAAAAATCAGACCCGAGACCCACGAACAAGGATTCAAAAAATCTGAGACATTACAATTTTGAACTTTATGGAGAGAAACTTTGTTACTTTTTTCCAAGATTCTACACTACAGGTGCTCGTCACCATTGAATAGTATGGAAACACTTGGCTAGACTTACACGTGAAGGTGGCATTGGAATTAGATCCCTTCATGATCTGGAGACTACTCTTAAAATAAAATTGTGATGGAAGGTACGGAGTTTGGAGCGACTATGTTCATCAAGCATATCTTTAAAGTCATTATCTTTCTACTTGCCCCAATGTTGGCTCGCCACATTGGAGAATGATCTTGAATCATAGCCACTAAATTATGGATAATACGTTTTGGCTAGTTAGAAACGTGAATTTATCCTTCTGGTATGATAATTGGATAGGTGATGGTCCCCTCCGGGACAGGTTATCTGATGATCAATGGTTTCGTATTAACACTACTCATAATTGGTTGGTGTCTGACCTCTTGGTCTCTTATCAAGATCTTCTATTGGAGAATGATATTGAATCATAGTCACTAAATTATGGATAATACCTTTTGGCTAGTTGGGAACGTGAATTTATCCTTCTGACATGATAATAAGATAGGTGATGGTTCCCTACGGGATAGGTTATCTAATGATCAATGGTTTCATATTAGCACTACTCATAATTGGTTGGTGTCTGACCTCTTGGTCTCTTATCAAGATCTCATACAGGTACTCATAACATTTTTCTTACTGTTCCCTATTATCTAGACTCTTTTTATCATATACAGGGTCAGGATGAGCTTATGTGGCGACCCAATTTTCATGGTACTTTCTCAACTAAGTCAATTTGGCACATTGTTAAATAGCATAGTCCTTCTCTCTCTATTACAAAATGGGTCTCAATCAAAATACTGAACCCATAATATAATACAAATTAACCGTAATACATTGGTGAGCACGGGTCGAATCCACGTAGAGGTGAAGGTTGAAATTGAAAACTTGGAATTTCTTTTAAAGAAAGAATAGATGAATGTTTTCTTTTTGATTTTTTTTAGAATTTAAATGAACATGAAATAAATCTAAAGAAATATGGAGGGTTAAGAAATATAAATCTAGAAATCTAGACAGGGAGAATTTTAATCCAACAAAAATTAAATACAAAATAAAAATAGACGAACTGGGATAGATTTGCGGCCGTGGTGTGAGGGTAACGACGTCGTCTCCTCGAGCCTTTAATTTACGAATCGTCGAAGACGACTACGTGCACTCGACTGGAGAGATCCGTTTCTCTTGACCGTCTTTGGAAGAATTTTAGAAAATGATCGAGAAAGGATTTTGACGAGAGGTTAAGGAGATGGAGAAAGACTGTGCAACATAAAAATGAAAATAACAACACCAGCATTAAACTTAAATTAAACTAACTCAAAAGCGCATACAAATTATAATAAGAACAAAATAAATTACAACAATAATAAGAGAGGGGGAGAGAAATGAAAGCCTACTCCTAACACTAGAAATGACAGGAAACAAAATGAGGGCTTGCTATCTACGTATATGTGGAGAGGAGCTTCTTCCCGTGCCATTCCCTCCTTTTATAGTGCTCAAGTTAAACCGTTTCTCCATGTGAACACCTCAGGCCCACCTTCCTCTTTCTCTCTCTCTTCTGCCCACTTTGAAGCCGCAAATTGTGAAGAAAGGTTGGTTGGCTGCCAACATTGAAGCCTGCCATGCATGGGGAGACTGGGTTGCTGAAGACGCCACCCGCGTGCTCTCTCTCCTCCCGTCTTCTCTCTTCTCCGTGTGAGCCAGGCGGCTTGGCCACGTTGACCCACAACCGCGCCCGCCAACGTGAGCCCAAGCTGCCGACGCCCAATCCGCTGGCACCATATCGCTTCGTGCATTGACCTGCCCTCAACCGCTTCGCCCGTCGACGCTAGCTAGCCTCATCGCCCGTGCCACGCGAGACACGCCAGCGCGTGAAGCACGCCTACTACCCTCATCGCCCGCGTCCCTCGCCTGCCAGCGTGCTTTCGCGCCCGCCTTAGCAGCTCCACTGGCGCGTTTGACCGCCCAAGCCTGCCGTTGGAGACTTGTCGAAGCCACGCCACCAACCGCCCTCACGTTGAAGCCTCCTGCCAACCTTCACGTGCGTTGCCGCATTATATATATATAAACCGGCTGCTTTACTTTTCTTTCTTTTTTTTATTTTTAGGCTAGATTGACGGCACTATGTCATCACGTGTGACGGTCTTGACTCGAGTCTCGTGACTCAAGGATCGTTGGGTTGTTAGGTCTAGTGGGCTGTCCAGAGTTGGGTGGCCGTGAGCCACCTGTTACTTCGCGTTACTCGCGATGGGTGCGAGAGTGATTTTTAGAGTTCACGTTTAGTGAGCCCCCACTAGTCGTAACTTTCCTGCACACGTGGGTGCGGACACCCACTTGGGAGTGGTAGAGAGCGTGACCCGAGGGAGGTAATTTTTAGGTTGATTACCGTAGGGCCCCTCCGTGCAGCCTGAGTTTGGGATTTGGGGAAGAACCAGCTAGAGGATCTGACCTAGGGCGTATGGTCGGTGTGTACCCACGCTGATGAGCGCGACCCCAGTTAGTCCTTGTTCTGTGTTCCTGGTTACTGTACGGTGCCTCGGTCTCTGCCTGGGGCATCGTAGGCAGACACCTGAGGCTGCAGACTAAGTCGTCAGTGGACGCATTCGGCCTTGCTTCTGATGGACATGTACTCTCGTCACGTGACGTGAGATGTCGTGACTCGAGGCTTCGTCCCTCGTCTGCGAGACGTGGGTTTTGCATGTAGTTTCCAGGTGTTTTCTCGAAGTTGAGGTCTAGGGTTCCGGTGAGCGTCATTGAGGGTCTTCCCTAGACGGTGTAGAGTCCACGATAGCGAGGTCGTGATCATGTTTCTGGATCGTGTGGTTTCGGTGTGGGCCTTTGTGTGTGAGCACGGGCTTCCACGATAGAGGTGTCGTGGTGTTTTCCTAGTAGCGTCGCTAGGGCGGTTGCGGTCTAGTGGTCCCCAGACTGTGGGATCAGAGCGTTGGTTTTCTTCTCGGTAGGAGTAGTTGTAGAGCCGTGGTTTTATCGGTCGCCGTATTTAGGGATTCATGTACAGCCGTGCTTTCTACTATGTTGTTGTAGCTACTTATGCTGTTGTTACTGTTGTTCTTGCTGTTGCTGCTTTCCATGCCGCTGTTGTTTTCAGTTGGGATTCCGCTGGACCCCTACTGAGCCAGTGATAGGAGGCTCACCCCTAATTTTCAGGTGTGGCGATTCTTCCTCGAGATTCGAGGACATTGCGTGGAGATCCTTAGTTGTCAGCTCCCCAGGCCCAGTGTTCACTTGGTGTTGGGTACGTTTTCCTGCCTTAGACTGTACTTTATGTTGGACTGGACTCTGTTATAGTTATATTATTTATTCATGTTAATTGTTGATGTGTCCTGATTTATTTCCTATTTCTATGTACACCACACCTATCCTTTTAGCCCTTCCGAGCCCTCCGGCTCGTGGGTGGCGGGCTAGGATTCGAATGGTATCGGGTCATTCTCGGTATCTAGATCTTAGGTCGTTACAGTTGGTATCAGAGCTATGGTTGTGGAAGTACATGGGAATTCGGGATATTGCAGTGTTCAGAGTCCGTAAGGTCCAGTACATTCGGTAGCTGGCATAGGGTTTCGTGCTTTTTTTCCGCTTTGCTTCTCACGTAAGAGTTTGAGTGTGTTGGGTTGGCGCTATGAAGGTGGTTGCCGTTCTGTTGGAGTGCCGGTGTGGGGCCTAAGGATTGAGATCAAGAGCTTCCTCCCCTTGAGGTGGTGGCCCCGGTTGTGCTGAGTTGGGTAGAGTTGCCGGCAGGCGTGAGTTCACGGTGCTACGTTCAAAGAATCTGCAGCGAGGTCAAGTGACTGGTGCGGATTGTTCATGGTTAAGTGGCCGTGAGTGTACTCTGGAGGAGCTATTATTGGTTTTGGCCATCCCAGTTCAAGATTTATCCAGCCCCTGTGGCGTTGAGATCGTGGTTCGAGGTGGCAGAGCGGGCACTCTGGTCGATATGTGCTCGGATGAGCGGAAGATCTTCTTGGATTGGCTGTGGTCACCCTAGATTTGGTTCTGTTGCATCCCATAGTTCGTGCTTGGTTTCAATGATATCAAAACGATTGTGTTTGTGTGTGTTTGTGTTTCATTGAGCAACATGTTTTATATCTTGATTTGATGAGTTGAAAGATGATGTTAATGTTTACTCTTGAAAGCCATGTGAACTCTCGGTGTTTAAGGAACTAATGTTATATTTATGTTGGTTTGTAGGAACACAACTTCATGGCTCATACTTGGAATCTTAAGGAGTCCATCAATGAAGCTCTTCTTCTTAAAGGGAGTTAACTTTGTTAATGTTTGAAAGTTATATGAATGATTTGTATTTAAGGATCTCATGCCTTGAATATTTTGCTTTGCAGGATCCAAGTCCATGATTCATGTTTTGGAACTCAAAGGAGTGCATCAATGAAGTTCTTCTTCAAAAAGGGAGTTACCTTTCTCATTGAATTACATTTCATCTTTATATGATCCATACATTTCATCAAGTAAAGTTTCAAGTCTTGATTAGGGTATTTCCTTGCATTTTCCTCTCAAGGCTTTTGGAATAGAAATATACTTAGCCTATTTACTTGAATCTTGATGAATGTGATTTTATATCAATGTTCCTCTTGGGATAATGCTTCATGAATATTAATTTTTGTCAACAAGAATGCCATTTGAATGAATGTGGTTCTATGATATTATGTATGCTTTGCATTTGGCATGATTGTTAACACTTGTGTAATGAAGCATCTTGATGTTGAAGATTTGGTTGATTCAAGAATGTGATTGAATGGTTGAGCTTCCATGTTATTATATTTGATTGAATGATAGATTCATGCTTATCATTTCAAAACCTTGTCATTTGGTCAAATGTATTTTTGTTAAGTGATTTGAGAAGTAAAACGCATGTTTGAATAGGTTCAATGATGTATTTCATTGTGAACATGTTCATAGTGTTAATGCATAACTCATATATTTTGATTCGCAACTAACCTCTTGGTTTATCATATTTTTCAGGATGCAAAATCACTGTTGATCTTCATGGGATTATGGTAACATTTAATCAATTGTTTCACTTTGGTTTGATGGAGGTTTTGGTTATTTTTCAAACTCAAACTATCTTACAGTCTTCACCATTTTCAATCCGACCGTTGGATCTCCCCTTTAAAAATTTTATATTGTAGCACTGGGAGTCCTCTTTCCAACGCCTCTAGTCTCGCTTCGATCGGAGTTTGGAACTAGGAGAATTAATTCCTGCCGCCGAAGCACGCAGAGCAGTTTTTTGTGTGCCCAGCCACTGCATGGGTCGACCCCTGGGGTCGACCCACTGCAAGGGTCGACCCCTGTAACACATGGTGTTTTTTTGTGTTTTCCAGTAACCTGTTGCCCGAGGGTCAACCCCAAGGGTCGACCCCTTCCGGACGGGACTTACGAAAGTGGTCAAATCTCATTGAAAACCTTTTCAAACATTTCTATAATATACCCTAATGGTTCCTAATCATGTTAGGGTGTTTTAAACTCATTTTAGAAGGGGTATATGGGTCATTTGGTATGTCTCCTATATATATCAATGTGTTACTCCGAATTTGAAAAAGGATTAACCCTAATGCTCATTTGCTCTTTCGTATAAGTGAAGAAAAGGGAGAAAACGTGGTGGAGCTCTTGCAAGAAGGAAATCATCTACTTCCGTGAAGATCTGAAGCTCGTGGAAGAAGAAGAAAAGGAGCGGATCGAAGAGAGGATCAAGAGGACGTAAGAATCGTCTTCATCCGGCTTCTCTCCAACTCGTGGTTCAAGGAACATCATCAACCGGCCTTGAAGATCAAAGGGGGACTTCTTCTATGTCTTCTATCAGTTCTTTGTGATATGTTTTATGATCTATATTTTGGGTTTGAGCTTGCTTGAGTATTTGTGTTTATTTTCTGAACAATAGAGATACTCGTGTGTGTGACCGTTTGTGTATACGGCCGTGTTTGATTGCCTTCGTGCGATCGTGTTTGTGTTATTGTGCTGCTGTTGTTGCAGCGTGTGTGTGTGTGTGTTGTGATCCAGTCGTCGGATCGTGTGTGTGTTGTGATCCGGTCGTCGGATCCTGTATGTGTTTGTGATCCGGTCGTCGGATCGTGTATGTGTTTGTGATCCGGTCGTCGGATCGTGTGGGAGACTTCATCTCCGTCTGTGTATGTATTGGGGCGTGTCCCCGTGTGTGTGGGGGGATTCATCCCCGTGTGTGTTTGGAGCGTCATCTCCGTGTTGGGGATTTATCCCCGAGTGAAGCCTCACCGGGTTTGGTGAGGGGTGGACGTAGGGAGCCCGTCGTGGTCCCGAACCACCTTAAAAATCTCAGTGTCCTATGCTTTGCATTGTGGTTTACCTTGTTATGTTTAACAACTTAATGTGTTTATCTTAATCGTGTGTGAACGGTGAGATTGAGAGAATTTAATCATCTTGCTTGAGTGAAATCTTCAGTCTCGTCAAGGTTGTTAATTCCGCTGTGCGCTTGTCTATGTTTTTAATCGGTCATAATTTTTAGTAGTAGGATCTATTCACCCCCCCTCTAGATCCGTGTTCCTGCACTACGGGACCCAACAATTGGTATCAGAGCGAGGCTCTACTGTCCCTAGATCTCACGATCCTCAGAGTGATCCTAGTGCATTCTACAATCATGAACTTTTCTGTTGAGCACATGTCAATGAATTGCCTTCCTATTCTTAATGGTTCTGATATTACTTTATAGATAGGTAAAATGTGTGGATTGATCAATTCAATTAATCCTAATCTTTAGAAGTTGATTTATGATGGTCCTCACATATTACCCCTTGATGAGACCAAGTGGTCTAGTCAAGATAAATTGAAGAACCATGAAAATGTCATTGTCTTAAGTTTATTGAAAAGTGCCATTGATACTCATATGTTTCCATTTGTTTCATCTTGTAGAACGGCAAAGGAGCTTATGGATCAGTTGATCAAAGCTCAAGAGATGGAAGGATAAAATTGTCTCATGGTCGACAATGATGATCAACTCAATGAAGAAAATTATGATGAGGTACATTCTGAATCCGAAGAACTCTCTATTGAGGAATGGCAAATGGCATATACTACGCTGTATGATAAATGCAAGAAACTCAAATCTGAAAATAAAATCTTGAAAAGGAAGATTAATGAGAATGGGCATACTAATTCCTCCTGTAAGAACTGTAAAATCTTGGAGTCAAAAATTGAACATTTGCAAGAACAAAATGAATCTCTTGAATCAAAAATTGAATTATTTTCAGAAGAGATTTCCTGTTTGAATGAAGATGTTGAAATGGCTAGAAAACTTAACACATCTTTTCAAATTGAAAATGAGTGTGATGGGTTGCGTGAGCAAAATACATTGCTCATGTCTAAAATCTCCATGCTTGAGAAAAATAAAGAATATCTTAAGAACAAGCTAGCTTCTTTGTCTGATGATGATAAAATGTTTGAAAAGTTACTTGATTCTGAAATTGATAGCAAAAGCATCATGAATGAAAATGAAGATCTTAAAAAGAAAAATGGTGCCATGTTAATTCAGAATTCCTTACTTGAGGGAAGATTGAAACGCTTTGATAAGCTTGAACAAGAAAATTCCTTGTTGAAATCTAAGAATGAACAATTGCTTGTTAAGATTTCAAAGTTTGTTGAAACTGAGAAAGTTCTTGAAAACTTAACTGGAAAACTCTATGCCATGAATGATGAAAATAAGGAAATCTTGAAAGAGAATGAAAACTTGGAATCTGTGAATTACCTGCTTAATGAGAAAATCCTTGCATGTGAAAAAGAGACAAATGATTTGAAAAATGATTTGTCTAGATTTGTCAAAGGGAAGGAGAACTTAGATAAAATGCTAGGTGTCAGGGTGAACTTTCAAAAAGAGGGTCTTGGATACACTCCGGTCAATAAAAAATCTTTTGAACACAAAATGACAACCTCTTTTGTTCATGCCTCCGACGTTCCTAGCACCTCCAAAACACCTCCTCCCGTTGCTCAAGTGAAAATCTCTGAAAATGGTTTTGATAAAAATAAAAATCTCAACAAAAAGTATTCCATGTCAAATAGATCTCAAAAATCAAAGTTAAATGTTGAATGCTTCTATTGTGGCATGTTTGGACATGTGATGGATGATTGTGTTGTCATGAAAGAGGATGACAAACTTGCATGCAAAAAGAAAAATGTCTCATGCTTTTATTGTCACAAACTTGGTCATGTTATGAATGATTGCTTTGTGAAGCAAAATGATGATTTTCATGTCATGAATGTAAAATCAAACCTTCAAAGAAAATTCAGAATTGAACATGCCTCTAATGCTCAAGGGTCTTCCTCCTATAAGAGAAACTTGTTCACAAACACACATGCAAACAATGGAAAGTCATTCCGTAGACACATATCTCTGTGTCGCTTTCATTGTGGAAAGTACGGGCATGTAATGAAAGAATGTTGGTATTTGAAAATAGAAAATTTTCATACTTCTAGAATGCATGCTAGGTCTAATTTTGTTAAATCTAGACCTTTTGAAAATAGAAGATGGAATGGATTTGAAACTTCCTTAACTCCAAAAAGGAAGTCTTTTGATAAAACTACTTCTCCTCAATGCCTTTATTGTGGAAACCATGGACATGCTATTGAGAATTGCAGGATCATGAAGAATGATGATGTTGTAGCAATGAAAAGGAAGAAAGCATTTGCTGGCAATGCTACCAACCTCCAGGGACCCAAAAAGGCTTGGGTGCCCAAATCTGTTGAATGAATTATTTTGGATACAAGTGTGCCTTGAGATAAATTAAGAATGAAAGGAGTTCCAATAAAATGGAACACGGCACACTCATATGGTAAAATTCCAACTTTGCTCCTTCACTGTCAAACTTGATGGTTTTGATGTTTTGGAATGAGATATTGGTGTGTTCTCATGTTATGCCCTAAATTCTTCACAAGTCACATATATCTTCAATGGATGAATATTTGGTATATCAAATAGTGGTTAGAGAAGGTTGGACTACGTTCAACTGGATACTTCCACTAAGCGTGATGGTGGTCTTCGGACCTATGTTCTCCGCTAAGTACCAAAATTCAGAAATTGAATTATTTGGCTTATAAGGAACTTTGTGTTTTAAATGAAATTAATTTACCTTTGATTTGCATGTGCTTTCAAATTGAATTTGAAGAACCTTCTTGTTTCAAAAGGGTAAAATTTTTAAACTGTGGAATTGCTTGATCAAATGTAACAATTGATATTGAATGTTGACCATGGCTTATTTTAAAGCTCATTGACCGTGTGTGATTGATTTGCTAAATTGATAAGTTGTTTGACATGTTTAGAAATCTACTCTTTTCAATAGATGTTCAAGCACTTATCTTGCTCATTTGCCAACTTTTTGTGTGAAATCTATTGGACACTTGGTTATTTGCATATTCACACATGCAGGGCGTATCATGTTCAAACTGAAGCTTATGTCTCATGAAATATTATCTTTGAATGATCATGGTTGAACATTTAGGTTCTAAGGGATATGACTTTTCATGATGAAATCTGAAATAAAATACTCATGATTCAGTGCCAAATTCATTGAAAATCCATCTCATGCATTCACCTGCTTCATGCTTTTCTTAAATACTCAAGTCATTACAAAAACTGAAAACTTGCATAAAAAGAATGCATTGACATTTTTGCATATACATACTATGGATATAAAATGACAAAAAGATGCATATTACATATTCATGCATATAGAGCATATGCATATATTTCATGATAATCGCATATCTTGACTCGTGAATGTTTGCTTGTATGTTTCATGAATCCTTGCATGCTTGTAAGTATTTACCCTATGAAACCATTTCTTGATCTTTCTAAGACCTCACCTCCTTGATAAATAACAATGCAGTGATTTTATTCATATGTGATACATGTCATATATTAAGGGGGAGGATTTGATTCCGACCGTACATATATTTAGGGGGAGTCATAACTATGTCTTGTCGAATTCATTTTATACATGCAAAATAAAAATTTATCCTCACACTCTTACACATAATGAATTCAATGAATTTCATTGATAAGGATTTAAGAAATTCTTTCCAACACTCTAAAGGGAACTTAAATCTCTACATGGATATTAAAGAGTGATCGTGAGGAAAAAGCTGCCTACTTCACAAATTTTTTTTTTCAATAAGTGATATGTGGATCCGAGTAACCGGGAACCCCCCCTGAAACAAAGGAGGAAACTCGTGTCGAAAGGAGAAACAAAAATCCATTTGTGTGATGAATCCAAGTAGCCGGGAATCCCCATTGAGACATATGAGGAAACTCGCGCCGAAATGTGAAGTCTTTTAAAAGAAACAAAATAGGGGTTGTGCGAAGCTACCGATAGTCGAGAATCTAAAGTGAAAGTGTAGAGAGGAGATTACCTTCTAGTGTTCTTTAGAAAATATGGAAATCCATATGCTTTGAAGCTCATTAGTCATTGCCTCACATTTCACATGGGTATTTTTGTGATGTATATCTTTTATGAATTTGCCTACATTCATAGTTTATGTAGTACTACTAGTTGTGTATGTACAAATCTCTTAGTTATGCTTCATGCCTTACATTCTTGAATTTGAATCACATGCTCTTTTGTTAACCCGTGCCTCATATAGGGGGAGTCACTATATGTAATATATGTATGCATGACGATTGTGCTTGTGTGCTTGTATGTTCATGCATTCCCCTTGAGTCTAATTCTGAGCATAAACCTTACTTTTGAAAGATAAAAGTCATCATGTGCATAACTTCATAACTTGCATGATTAGCATTCACATAGTGCATATTCAGTGCTAATTTACATATTTGCATATTTGACATTTTCAGCATGCATATAGGTCATTCATGATATCATCTTGATCAAATCCATACTTTTCACCAATTGGCACAGTTCATTTTTAAATACATATTCTGAACACTTCATGTTGCATAAATGCCAAAATGAGTTCAACCAACAAATGGTATCATGATCAACAAATGCTATCTTTGAGGCTCTCTCTCTTCGAGAATTGAAATTGCCTATGTTTGTGTCTCTATCTTGATCAACACTTGGTATCATATATTTGAGCCCCTACTTAACATCAATTGGCATTTAAATTAGAAACTTATCCTTTGGCCTCACATGTTCATTTTATGTCACATGCTCCCTTGTCTTTTTGTAGATGATAAAAAGGGAGAGAATGTTTGGTGTGTGCTCAATGCTTTCTGAAAGATGTTGTCATGGGGAGGATGGAAGAATTGGTGTATGCTCAATGTTTGCAAATATTTTGCAAAATCTGTATTATCACACACATCGTTTTGTCATCATCAAAAAGGGGGAGATTGTTGCATCCCATAGTTCGTGCTTGGTTTCAATGATATCAAAACGATTGTGTTTGTGTGTGTATGTGTTTCATTGAGCAACATATTTTATATCTTGATTTGATGAGTTGAAAGATGACGTCAATATTTACTCTTGAAAGCCATGTGAACTCTCGGTGTTTAAGGAACTAATGTTATATTTATGTTGGTTTGTAGGAACACAACTTCATGGCTCATACTTGGAATCTTAAGGAGTCCATCAATGAAGCTCTTCTTCTTAAAGGGAGTTAACTTTGTTAATGTTTGAAAGTTATATGAATGATTTGTATTTAAGGATCTCATGCCTTGAATATTTTGCTTTGCAGGATCCAAGTCCATGATTCATGTTTTGGAACTCAAAGGAGTGCATCAATGAAGTTCTTCTTCAAAAAGGGAGTTACCTTTCTCATTGAATTACATTTCATCTTTATATGATCCATACATTTCATCAAGTAAAGTTTCAAATCTTGATTGTGGTATTTCCTTGCATTTTCCTCTCAAGGCTTTTGGACTAGAAATATACTTAGCCTATTTACTTGAATCTTGATGAATGTGATTTTATATCAATGTTCCTCTTGGGATAATGCTTCATGAATATTAATTTTTGTCAGCAAGAATGCCATTTGAATGAATGTGGTTCTATGATATTATGTATGCTTTGCATTTGTCATGATTGTTAACACTTGTGTAATGAAGCATCTTGATGTTGAAGATTTAGTTGATTCAAGAATGTGATTGAATGGTTGAGCTTCCATGTTATTATATTTGATTGAATGATTATTATTATATTCCCGAGGTGGGGGGAAGGAGATATCACTCTAGAATGGGGGTTGGGGATGAAGAAATCAGGGGGAGAGAGAGGAGAGGTCGAAATTCTCCAAGAGAGGGGTTCTTGCACAATGATTTTTTCACTTTCATTAATATTCAAATGGAAAATACAAGTATTTATATGCCTCCAATCTAATCCAATCTCTACCATTGGATCTAGAGATGGGGAATGAATGTCCTAGATTAAATGTGACCAACACACACAAAAAAAAATAAAATAACCCAAGTGGGAGACAAGCTTGACATGGTAGGTAGCCTACCTTAGACTTTTTACTCCCTTTTTCTACCCATGTGGTATTTAACATTCAACCCTTCTAGATGGCCACCTAGGATGGTTGACCAGCCCCACATAGGTGACATGGACCAATAGAAAAGGGCTGAGGGCCCCCTTGCTAGTCATACTATATAATTGCATAAAAATCCACACAATCCATGGGAATGACGCATTGGCTTATAAAGCCATACAATTGCGCATATACTTTCCCAAGGATATAACACAAACTAAAAGGACATAAATGTAAAAGTAAATGTACATGCTCGGCGTCGATTCCCATCAACTCTCCCCGGGTGGGAGGAACTCGACCCCGTCGAGTAGGGGTATGGATGCTCGAGTACTCCGACGGATCCGTCACCGTGCCAAGTAACGCGGGTACGCTCCACTCCAAGTGATCGTCACCTGCTCATTCCATATATACTAGATATGCGCAAGCTGCCATGGGCTAGTGGTGGACACTCCGGGCGGGGCATTCTCAAAGGGGGAGGTGGCGGCTCGAAGACTCACTAGGAATCACCGCTGAGTCCTTGTAGGTGACTAGATCCGGATGTAGATATAGAACCGATCCCATACTCATCGAATGAGTTCACTCGCCTCTTACTCATAAGAGAACGACAACGAGCTTGCACAAGACACATGCAGACAAATAAACGACACACAAACCATGCAAACAAACCACACAAAGAAGAGACAATACCGACTCATATATGACCCTAGACATACCTAATGTTAGTCCGACCCGTACATGGATGACGGCGGACCAGGACACCCGAACGTGTGCCATGCATGCATTTGACGTAACCGGAGGTTGACGCCATGGGGAACTCCTGGACACCCTACGATGCACCAATCATGGACATTGGGCTTGGATGTGGGAAGTTCGGGAGGTGCAGGTGGTTTGGATGGATCGGAGAAACCAAAGTTTTCATTACCCCCATATGAAAATTCGGACCTATGGCTATGTGGAGGTTGCTTGGCCCGAGTGAAAAAGGTGTGATAGTGAACTCCGCGGAGGAAGTGGAGTGAAGATGGGGGCTCGGGAGATTCACTAGTTAGGGGGTCAAAAGGGTCGAAGAAGGTATGACCCCGTGAGGTGGGTTCCAACATGACATGGTCCCAAGTTTGGAATTCATAATCACCGCCATACATTATGATCGGTGGGACGACGGACATGTGTAGAAAATAGGACTCCTCCCTTGGGCAAAAGGGAATGAAGTCAGACTCGACCGGCATCGGGAGGAATAGAAGAATCTCTGTGGTGACACACCCCATGGTGCACTCGGAGGTAATGGACCCAAAGGCCGGATGGGTGAAGCTAAGACTAGCGGGTTGGTCAAAGCCTCGGGCCAGTAGGTGCGTCAACTTCCATTGCGTGTCTAATCCCATAATAAGGTCATCCAATGTATCAATATGGTGACTAGACCGAAAGGTAGTGTGGAAGGAGTTGATGGGCACTATAGGTAAGGTGGGGTCCATAGAAGGGTAAGGACGTGGGACCAAGCCATCCTTGAGCCAACTAAGAAGTGGCTCGACTATGTATAGCGTACCCGTAAGAAACACGGGTGGCTCGGGATGGACATCCTCTAAATGTGGCTCCTCGAAGGGAGGGTGGCTCCCATGATGGGTGGCTAGAGGGGTGTGCTCCAGGAGAGGTGACAAGCATGAATCCGAAGGTGGAGTGGGCCACTGGGGTTGGGTGGCGGGAAAGATGAGGGTGCTTGATTGAGCCCTATCCTTAAGGATGATCTTGCCAGGTAGGTAAGGTGGGTATAAGGTGCAAGTCCTTTTACCCCAGTCAAGATTAGCCTTTCTTTCTCCTAACCACGTTTGTCCTAAAATGATGCATGGACCAGCAAGTGTGCCGATCCTGCACCATGCACCATCGGTGTAAAGAACGGAGCCGACCTTCCTATAGAACTCAGCACAAGCAAAATCACCATCACGGATAATCTCGCCTGTCTTGGAGAGAGACTCCACGATATCAAAAGCAACCCAATTATCCGACTCCCTATCGGTGAAATGGAGTTCCGTTGTGGACCCATTAGGTAGAGTGGCTTTAGAAACGATATAAGGTCGGGCTAGGAAGGCCTTGGCTTGGGCCACCAGAGATGACCACTTGGACGCATGGCCTTGGGGAACGGCCATGGATAGCGGACATGGACATGCATACACACGGAGACAAGACACTAGACCGACTAATGCAAAGGTTGGGATGCATGCATACTAAGGACAAGACACCAAGACTCGGTACGGGGCGGAGTTAATCGATCCGAAGATCACTCGCGCAAGTGTGCGGCCTTCTCGATAGGCATAGCCTAACGTTCAGACAACACCTTTTTATATACCGACTAATGATATACAAATGCGGCCCAAAAGACACTTTTTTTATTTTAAAATAATGATGACCCTAAACACGACTTAGACAATGACTAATGACTATACGTAAATGACACTCCTCTTTTTTTTTTTTGGTTTTAGACACCCTAGACTCAAACTCGCTCTGATACCAAATTGATGCGGGACGGGACCACGGACACAACAAGCTCGTGGTTGTCCCTTAACGAGGGAAGCGTCGGACGTGTGCGGTTGAGAAACCGGCAATGAGCTAGGGTGATCGGCTCTCTCGTGTGCCCGGATCGGGTCACGGGACGGTCTCGCACTCTCTCGCAGCAGCGGTAATGAATAGATAAAGCGAGCTAGATATCCCTACACATGCTCTCTACCAGCGGCATCAAAAAATATATATGAAGTAAGTAAAATGCCAAGTAAGGGAGCGAATGCGATACCTCCACGCGCTCGGCGTGGGGAAGACGGGCCCAGCCGAAACTCGTACTCCCGGGACAATTAATACACCATATTACAGCAATTGAATTACTGCCCACTCCACGCAGGGAGGTAAAGGGTTACACAAATGGGCCCGGGAGGACCGAATTCGGGTTGACGGGCGGCTTCTCGCGTCTCTTCGGCAGCACCCGAACTAGTGACGGTGGGGCCCACGTGCTGTCCGGAGGGGTCGAGTGGGACCCGGTGACACCGCTGTAGTGGGGACACTTAGGGAAGCGTTCCCCGGGCTGGCGGCACGCTGGTTCATCGGTCGGAGGCCGGGCGGCTCCGATCGGCACCGGTCGAAATAACCAGCCACGGACCTACCGGTTCTGTTTTCTGGCGCGCGCTCCGGCGAGAACGGACTCTGCGATCAGCCCCGATGTCGGAATGCGACGAAAAGGGCGCCGTTGGAAAGATGCTTCTAAGGGATTCAACCCAAGGTGATTACAGAAAAATAATCAAGCATGTACTTCTATTTGGCGAATTTTGAAGGTTGCTGTTGTACAATGTCTGAACTCTCAGACTAGTAGAGAACTTTCCTGAGAGTTACCTTTGACCGATATGAAGACCTCGGATTCAGACTTCGACTTGTTCATGAAAGTTGTAGGAAATCAAGTAAGGAAACCAAGACTATTTTTGGATCTAGATTTGGAGGTGGTGGTGATTTGTTCGGATTTTTGAAGTGGAGGGTGATCGGATCTGGGATCTGACTAAAAACACTGTAGCAGAGGAAGAACACGAATTTCTAAAAAAAGATACAAGGCTGAGAAAAAATTAAGAAAATGTTTGGATGTAGGGGGTGAGGGACGGAACTCCTAGTAAAATTGGGAGGGTTCGGACAAATCAAAAAGATGGTTGGAGGGGGAGAACTCAGAGGTTCTGTCACTGTCGATAGAAACCTGGCAGATCTGGGATGACAGGTTGGACGAAAATGTAAAAATACTAAACGGTGGATTTTAGACGTGAAACTTTAGGTGGAACTTGGGATGCAAGGGTAGAACACATCATAAAAATTGCAGCTTGAGATCTTCACGTGGAGGAGAGCAGATATTCGGACAAGAAGCCTCTATCCAGGATGGATAGAACACCAAAGGTGGCTCCGCGGCGGCATGATGGCGGCACGAACGGCGGCGGCGGCGGCACCGATGATCACCGGAGGTGGGGGGAAGAAGATATCACTCTAGAATGGGGGTTGGGGATGAAGAAACCAGGGGGAGAGAGAGGAGAGGTCGAAATTCTCCAAGAGAGGGGTTCTTGCACAATGATTTTTTCACTTTCATTAATATTCAAATGGAAAATACAAGTATTTATATGCCTCCAATCTAATCCAATCTCTACCATTGGATCTAGAGATGGGGAATGAATGGTCTAGATTAAATGTGACCAACACACACAAAAAAAATAAAATAACCCAAGTGGGAGACAAGCTTGACATGGTAGGTAGCCTACCTTAGACTTTTTGCTCCCTTTGTCTACCCATGTGGCATTTGACATTCAACCCTTCTAGATGGCCACCTAGGATGGTTGACCAGCCCCACATAGGTGACATGGACCAATGGGAAAGGGCTGAGGGCCCCCTTGCTGGTCCTACTGTATAATTGCATAAAAACCCACACAATTCATGGGAATGACGCATTGGCTTATAAAGCCGTACAATTGCGCATATACTTTCCCAATGATATAACACAAACTAAAAGGACATAAATGCAAAATTAAATGTACATGCTCGGCGTCGATTCCCATCACTGTTACCCGAGGGTCGACCCCAAGGGTCGACTCCTTCCGGACGGGACTTACGAAAGTGGTCAAATCTCATTGAAAACCTTTTCAAACCTTTCTATAATATACCCTAATGGTTCCTAATCATGTTAGGGTGTTTTAAACTCATTTTAGAAGGGGTATATGGGACATTTGGTCTGTCTCCTATATATATCAATGTGTTGCTCCGAATTTGAAAAAGGATTAACCCTAATGCTCATTTGCTCTTTCGCATAGGTGAAGAAAAGGGAGAAAACGTGGTGGAGCTCTTGCAAGAAGGAAATCATCTACTTCCGTGAAGATCTGAAGCTCGTGGAAGAAGAAGAAAAGGAGCGGATCGAAGAGAGGATCAAGAGGACGTAAGAATTTTCTTCATCCGACTTCTCTCCAACTCATGGTTCAAGGAACATCATCAACCAGCCTTGAAGATCAAAGGGGGACTTCTTCTATGTCTTCTATCAGTTCTTTGTGATATGTTTTATGATCTATATTTTGGGTTTGAGCATGCTTGAGTATTTGTGTTTATTTTCTGAACAATAGAGATACTCGTGTGTGTGACCGTTTGTGTATACGGTCGTGTTTGATCGCCTTCGTGCGATCGTGTTTATGTTATTGTGTTGCGGTTGTTGCAGCGTGTGTGTGTGTGTGTGTTGTGATCCGGTCGTCGGATCGTGTGTGTGTTGTGATTCGGTCGTCGGATCGTGTATGTGTTTGTGATCCGGTCGTCGGATCGTTTGGGAGACTTCGTCTCCATTTGTGTGTGTGTTGGGGCGTGTCCCCGTGTGTGTGTGTGGGGATTCATCCCCGTGTGTGTTTGGAGCATCGTCTCCGTGTTGGGGATTTATCCCTGAGTGAAGCCTCACCGAGTTTGGTGAGGGGTGGACGTAGGGAGCCCGTCGTGGTCCCTAACCACCTTAAAAATCTCAGTGTCCTATGGTTTGCATTGTGGTTTGCCTTGTTATGTTTAACAGCTTAATGTGTTTATCTTAATCGTGTGTGAACGGTGAGATTGAGAGAATTTAATCATCTTGCTTGAGTGAAATCTTCAATCTCGTCAAGGTTGTTAATTCCGCTGTACGCTTGTCTATGTTTTTAATCGGTCATAGTTTTTAGTAGTAGGATCTATTCACCCCCCCCTCTAGATCCGTGTTCCTGCACTATGGGACCCAACAGGTTCGAGATTGCGTGGCAGTGACAGGTTCGGGTCTCGAGGATGAGAGTTGGTAGGTGCCGGTTATGGTTTGTGTTGCGGCTCTTGGCGTGGTGGTCCGCGCGATGGCAGCTCGAGGATGGATTGGTGTTGGCACGAACGGATTCGAGAGAATGATGTCCGGTGGCTAGAGATGTTGTGGCCTTCGAGTTTGGCGTTTGGTGGATTTTCTTCGCTCCTTGGTAAGTGTTTTGGCGTGTGTTGTACTCGGACTATTTCCTCAGCGAAATACCCAGAAATAGGGGTTCGGGAATTTCCTTGAACACCTTCAAGGCATGGGCTACCCGGCCCCTCCGACAACCCAGTGGGCCCGACCACCGGCCCTAGCACGTTGGCCAAGGTGCACGACGGCTCTAGCAAACAATCGGGACCGCTCTCGATTCATAAGTCGCGGATTTCCTCCGCACTCCACACGGTCATCCGGGCCGCCCCGGGGACACTCCGACTACAAGCCATGCCACATGGCACTCAGTGAAAAGGCCGGGGGCCTACCCCAGAATGCCTTCCCTCAACCCTCCAAGGTCAAAGGGAGACCTAAATAGGTCAACCACATGCTCAGGAGGCCCGTAGTACGCGTGTACGGCTCACACACGCGTGTTCGGCATTCTGCCGAACACCTTGTGAGCGCACCTGTTTCAACCCTTCTACACCAACCCGCGGGCCACCCCATGGTTCCAGTACACCAATTGGGTTCTACAATGACCCCCCAGCAAGTCGGGGCCACCCCAGACCCTCAGACCCGTGGCGACAAGCCACCGAACTCAGCTCTCGGGCCAACCCGAGGCTACCCTGCCAACCCGCCGTACAATGCGGCACGTAGCACGAGGTAAGGCCTATCAGCCCAAGGTGCCTCCTTTCAGCCCCTACGGACTCCTACCCTTGGCCCTTGGCCAAATCTGAGGCCCGTCGGCCACCCACGTGGCTCGTTCGGCAACCCGGGGTGTGTCGGGCATTCGCCCGAACACCTTGCGATCGGCCTCTACAACTCGAAGAACAATGGCTCCCATGGGCCATTTCAATATCCCGGAACTTCATATACCCCAAGGGATATCCCCAGACGACAAAGGAAGACCCCCGGGAGCCATCCCTCCGGGTTACGGCTTCGCCCGGGGCCCATGTGCCTCGAGGCGTGGCCGCGCCCCAAGGGAGGGCGAACTCCCCGGGGGGGTGGCCGTGCCCTCTCCTCATCCCGGAGGCCCGACAGCCCTCCCCAGTCCCTGTTCGTGCAGATGCGGTCCGAGGTTCGTGTAAAGCTCGTTCGGCGTACCCGTACACGGAAGAATTCACGAAGACGAAGTGTAGCACCCCGTATAAATTTTTTTTAATAATATTTTTAAAATAAAAAAATATTAGATAAATTCTATGGGAAGCTTAAGTAAGAAGTTGGAACACGGAGCTATCATATGTAAAGAGTATTCACTTAACAAGTGGCTTCTTAGTGTAGTTGGTTAAGTAACTTGCCTTTCAAGCCAATGACCAGGGTTCAAATCCTAGCATCCACCATTACTTTTTATGCCAGATAATTATATGCTATAGGCTAGCAAAACTTGCACCGACACGGGGCCACAGGGCCCCTATAATTTAGCTTACATACAAACCTTCGTTGGCATTTGTCCTTCTCATATTTGAGCTGGACGTTTGAGCTGGCATCGCACTGAGATGCGAATTATGTAGGATCTTGTCCCCCTCCAACACTATAATACTCCCTATACTGAGACTCCCTTCATTCTTCCGAAGACTTGCTGCAGAGAAGGGGGAGGCTCCTCTGACGTTGCAGAAGAAAGCTGCCCTTTTTCTTCCATCTATACGCTGTCGTCTCAGAGAGGTAGGTGTTCTCAATTTTTAACTAAACTAGTAGCTAATCTAGAATGATTAGTCTAGGCAGTTAGTCTTAGGCTCATCTCCATGCGATATTTTGTGTTTATACAGCATGTGTTAGCCTCGTAGTTAGCATGCAATAGCTTCAATCTGGAACAATTAGCAAGTATTAGTCTCATGACCTAAATAAATAATATGTATTAGCTTTATTAACTAATCTATTAACAGCATATAGCATGTTAAATGTCGACACTTCCATGACACACACTTACATATATATATATGACAGCAAGTGTTACACTTCCATGACACATCATGTGTCGACATTTCCATATTTATGTAATAGCATGTTAAATGTCAACACTTCATCAACACCTCCGATGTCGGTGTTGACACGTTAAGTGTTAAGCAACTCATGTGTCGACACAGGTGTCCACACATGTGTCGACACACAGTACATACGTGATCATATAAGCAACTCATGTGTCGACATAGGTGTCGACACCGGTGTTGACACCGGTGTTGACACAGGTGTCGACACACAGTACATATGTGAACATATAAGCAACTCATGTGTCGACACCGGTGTTGACACCGGTGTTGACACAGGTGTCGACACACAATCCATACGTGAACATATTACCCGCAGAAGAACCTCATGTGTCGACACAGGTGTCGACACCGGTGTTGACACAGGTGTCGACACGCAAAACATTGTAATATTAACTGTACAACGGAGACGAAAAATGAACAGGAAGTGTCGACACTAGTGTCGACACATGCAGTGAACTTAATGAAAAACACCGTAAAGCCTCTTTACAAGTGAAATAAAGTATGAACAATTTATGAACCTCCATTTTACCTCTATTAACAGTATATATATAACACCTGCATATGCAAGTGTGCATATATACACCCAACACCTTAAATAAGTATATATATATATTTGTAGAATGAAATTATTTTTTTTGTAAAAATCTAATTTTCACCACATTAGTTTATACATACTAAAAATTATCTCCAACATGTTAAAACTATTTCCAGCATTTTAAAAGTGACTTCTAATATGATAGAATTATTTTATACATACTGAGATATAAAAATTATTTTCAGCATGTTAAAATCTATTTAAAGCTATTTTTGTGCATATAAAACTTACTTTCCTATTAAATAAAGTAGTAAATTGATGCATGAAAATTACTTCCAGCATGATAACATTTCTTCCAGTATGGTAAAATTATTTCAGCATGTTATAATTATTTTTGGCATGTTATAGTTATTTTCAATGTATTAAAACTATTTTTCAGCATGATAATTCTATTTTCCTATCAAATAATTAGCAAATAAATGTAGAAAAATAAATTTTTGCATGATAAAATTATGTTGTTATCATAAAATTTCTGTAATCAGCATGGTAACCTTATATTATCATCCTATCAGTAAGTTAATTAATTTTAGCATGTTAATAATTAATTTTAGCATGTTAATAATTAATTTTCAGCATATAAAAATTAAATCCAGCATGAAAAATTTATTTTTATCACCTTACCAGTAAAGTAACATATGAAACTCATTCTCAACATGTTAATATCATTTTTAGCAAGTTAGAACTATATTCAACATAAAAACTTATTTTCATAATTAATTTCTGATTATTATAATAAATCACCATTTTGGCTAACTCATATATGTATATCAGACAGAAGATATACATACCTATAACCTCCATTATATTGGACAGAATTCTATAATCGGATATATATATACATATACATATTGGATAAAAATAAAATATATATATATAACTAATATCGACATTTGTGTCAACACCAGCAAGTTAGTCTCAAACTCCTATTGTCATTAGCATGTATCGAACGTTACGGGTTTTACTCCTAGTTCGTCCCTACATAATGATACGCCTTGGATTCTATTCTATAATCCACCTTATATACATCCTACCGGGTCAATCCTTGAAATTCCATATTGGCTATAAATGAGAGTGGATGTCGACAAACATGACCAATGCTGTGCATATAAGGCCCGGTCTGGTCCTGGGAGGAGCACCCGAAGGTACTTGTGCCCATGGGAGTTTATTGACCACGGTGTTTGACATTGCACCGGAGTACTTGCTTGCTAGACTTTAGGCATTCCACTCATTCTCGTGATATTACTTGATTGATTGACTTGAGACCCGCAGAAGGGTAAAAGTGTTTACTTGGATGCATTATAAATAGCCAATTCCAGTTATACATGCTTGAAACTACTTTGCTTACTATTGCTAGCTTGATTAACATGTTGCTATTCCAGTTATTACTTTTCAGTTATCACTGGCCTGATGTCATTTGCTATCACTTGCTACTGATGCTTGAAATTGTGCAATCTATATACTCTCACTTTCTACTCCTATCGATTTTACGATTCTTTGATATCTATCTGTCTGCATGCATAGTTTACCTACATTAAATAAATGGGTAATTCACTTAAAGCATGTTAGAACTTGAGATGTAAATCCTACTGAGTGATTCGCTCATCTAGTTATTTTCTAACCTTTTCAGGTAGTTCGGATATTAGCCATAACTCGGAAGGGAATGCGTCTGAGTGATGAGTGTAGAAATGGAGTTATCATGTTGTCTTGTTAATTGTGGTGTAGTAATTATGTCATTTGTATCCAGTTATGTCAGATGTCAGTTGTATTAGTCTAATTTATTAGAACTGTAATAAGGGCTTGAAGTCTAGTAGTCGGACTCGAGAAATGTGTGTAATTATCATTTGGTTAGTGGTAACAATTGTCATCTCGGATTATTTGTATTAATTTCAAGTTAAATCTTAGTTATTTGCGCTCCCTATTAACTATCAAAATGAAGAATTCCATCGAATAGCTAGCTCGCTTTGGTTCTATATAAAACTGTCGCGCCACGGGTAAGCTTCCGCGCTCGGGACGTGACAGCTTTCTTGGTATCAGAGCCTAGGATTTTAATTTCCTAGGTAAAAACCTGAGTCCAAAGATTTAAATGTCTAATAGAATTGTTTATGGATAGGTTTAGATCTTACCTGGTGAGATGGGTAAAGTCAAGGGTTAAGTTTAACAATGACAATTGACTCCATAATAACGAAACCCAATATTTATTACACCTTAATTCTTTTGTAGGATTATGGCCGCTGAAAGAGCACAATGGCGCGAGATGCAGCGCACTGTGCAGGGACTTACGCAGGCGCTACAGCAAGTGGCGCAAGGCGGTGTTGGCGGTGCTCACCGTGGAGCTGGTGACCTTCACCGGAATTTTCGTAACATGAACCCACTAAGATTCACGGGTTCGGTGGACCCCGATGATGCCGAGAATTGGCTAAGGAAATTGAGAGGATCTTCCGTGTAATGCAATGCACGGATACAGAGAAGGTTCTATTGGCTACGTTCCAACTAGAACGGGATGCTCGATGCTGGTGGAAATCCGTAGAAGCAACACTGCCCGACAACCATGTCACCTGGGCGGAGTTTGTTGAACACTAGAACAATAAGTATTTTTCTGACCGTGTTCAAGAGAAGAAGGCCACGGAATTTGCCGTGTTAAAGCAGCGGAGCCTGAAGGTGGCCGAATATGAGGCCCAATTCTCAAGACTTTCCCGTTATGCACCCCACTTGGTGTGTACGAAAAAGATGAAAGCAAGGAGATTCCTCAACGGGCTACGGCCCCAATATATTACACAACTTGCGCCAATGGACATCCAAGTCTATTCGGAAATGGTTCGGCGTGCTCAATTGTTGGAAGATGCCACTGAATTCTCTGAAAGGATTCGAGGCAAGGACAAGAAGGAACCCGTCCCTAGTATGGGAAACTTCAAACCACCATTTGGTAAAAAGTGATTCTTAAATGGAGGAGAATTTTCCAAAGAGAAGAGGTTCCAGAAAAGCAACAAGCCCTTCTCTACAATCAACAATAAGCCTTCCTCCGCCATCACACCTTCCAAGGAAATCTGCAAGTATTGTGACAAGGCTGGTCATAAGACTGAGGAATGCTGGAGGAAACTGGGAGCATGTCTCCGATGTGGGAGTCGAGAGCATCGAATCCCCGACTGCCCCTTGATGAAGGAACAAGCCAACAAAGACGAGAAGCGTCTGGTAAAGAAACAAGGCCGTCTCCAAGCTCTTCAAGGGACGAAACCCATGGAAGGAGGAATCGTGGAAGGTACACTAACTGTTTGCTCTAAACCTACAAAAGTTCTATTTGATACTGGAGCAACTCATTCATTTGTTTCCAAGAGATTTACTGCCTCATTTTCTAAAGAACCTGAATGGTTAGATTTAGTAATATCTACACCTCTTGGAAACAAGTCTGATATCATGCATCACTACCCAAGTTGTGAGGTTATGGTCCAAGGTAACAATCTGCCAGTCGACCTGATATGCCTTGATATGGAGCATTATGATGTCATATTAGGAGCTGACTGGTTATCCACCTACCAAGCAACGGTAGACTGCCGGCATGGCAAGATAACTTTTGCAGATTATTCCGAGTTAGTTTATATTAGCCCTCGGAATAAATCCCCTCTCATCTCAGCTCTTCGAGCTAGCAAACTTGTGAATAAAGGATGTGTGGCTTTCATAGCTTTTGTGACTGCCATGGAAGTCGAGAAGACTGAAATTGAAGACATCCGTGTAATTCGGGACTTTTCAGATGTTTTTCCTGAAGAATTACCAGGTTTACCCCCGGAGAGGGAAGTGTCGTTCACTATCGACATTATTCCTGGTGCTGGTCCTGTGTCTAAGGCACCCTATAGAATGTCTCCCGCCGAGTTGAAGGAGCTAAAAGAGCAGCTAATGGATTTACTGAAAAAGGGATTCATTAGGCCGAGTACTTCCCCCTGGGGAGCACCCGTGCTCTTTGTTAAAAAGAAGGATGGAACATTTAGGCTATGCATTGATTATCGGCAGTTGAACCATCTTACAATCAAGAACAAGTACCCGCTGCCGAGAATTGACGAGCTGTTCGACCAATTGTCTGGAGCTAACTATTTCTCCAAGATTGATCTTCGGTCTGGTTACCACCAATTGAGGATCAAAGAAGTAGACATATATAAAACTGCATTTCGAAGCAGGTATGGGCATTACGAATTTACTGTTATGCCTTTTGGACTAACAAATGTCCCCGCAGCTTTTATGCAGTTAATGAACAACATCTATAGGCCTTATTTAGACCAATTTATTGTGGTCTTTATCGATGATATATTGATCTATTCAAAAACTGAAGAAGATCATGAAGTGCATCTCAAGAAGGCATTACAGATATTGCGAGACAACAAGCTATATGCCAAATTCAGCAAATGCCAGTTCTGGCTTGAAGAAGTGTCCTTCTTAGGCCATGTCATATCAAAGAATGGAATTTCTGTTGACCCTGCGAAGGTCGAAGCTGTACAAAATTGGGGACGACCAACGAATGCAACGGAGATTCGAAGCTTCTTGGGTCTAGCTGGTTACTACCGGCGTTTTATTAAGGACTTCTCCAAGATTGCTGTCCCTCTTACCAGATTAACTCGCAAGGAAGTGCCTTATGAATGGAGTGAAGACTGTGAGAAGAGTTTCATAACTTTGAAGGATCTCTTGACTACTGCTCCAGTCTTATCTCTACCAATTGAAGGAGAGAAGTACGAGGTATATACCGATGCATCTGGTATCGGCCTCGGATGTGTATTGATGCAGAATGGAAGAGTCATTGCATACTCTTCCCGGCAATTAAAGAAGCATGAAGAAAACTACCCTGTGCATGATTTAGAACTAGCCGCAGTGGTATTGGCTTTAAAGATCTAGAGGCACTATCTCTATGGAGAGCAATTCACCGTATACTCCGATCATAAAAGCCTTAAATATCTATTCTCTCAGAGGGAGCTGAACATGCGACAAAGGCGTTGGCTTGAGTATCTCAAGGATTTCGACTTCACTATACAATATCATCCTGGTAAGGGTAATTCCGTAGCAGATGCCCTTAGTCGGAAGCCGAGAGCCCTAGTAACCAACTGTATGGTTCAAGAATGGAAGCTGCTGGAAAAATTCTCTGAACTCAATATAAGCATGGATGAGAATGACAGGTATATTACTCTATCTCTCATAAGTGTACATCCGGATTTGCTAGCTGAAATCAAGAGGTTGCAAGAAGAAGATCCTACCCTAGTGGAAATAAAAGAAAAGCTGGACGAGAAATCTGGTTTCAAGTTGGCACTCGATGGCAGATTATTATACCATGAACGGACATGTGTACCAGACAGTCCTGAGCTGAAGAAGAGGATTCTTGAAGAAGCTCACCGATCGAGGTATACGATCCACCCTGGAGCCACTAAGATGTACCAAGACATAAAAAGAACCTTTTGGTGGCCCAATATGAAAAGGGAGATAGCAGACTTCGTGTCTAGATGCTTGACATGCCAACAGGTGAAGGCGGAACATCAGAAGCCCGCTGGAAGATTGCATCCACTAGATATCCCCAAGTGGAAATGGGAAGACATCGGCATGGACTTCATCATGGGTTTGCCCAGGTCTAGGGGCGGACATGATGGAATATGGGTAACCATCAATCGCCTTACTAAATCGGCTTATTTCTTGCCTATCAAGAGTCGATGGTCGATTGATGTTCTTGCTGCCTTATATATCAAGGAGGTTACTAGATTGCATGGAATTCCTGTGTCTATAGTATATGATCGAGACCCACGCTTTACTTCTCATTTTTGGAAGGGTCTACAACATTCTCTGGGAACGAAACTCAACTTTAGCACTGCTTTTCATCCCCAGACAGATGGTCAGACTGAAAGAACAAATCAGGTTGTTGAAGATATGTTAAGGACATGTATTATAGATTTCGGCGGAAGCTGGCATGACCACTTACCCCTAGCCGAATTTGCCTACAATAACAGCTACCAAGCCAGTATCCAGATGGCACCTTTCAAGGCACTTTATGGCAGGAGTTGTCGATCTCCAATATGCTGGGATGAAGTCGGTGAAAGACAACTTCTAGGCCCAGATATGGTTAGAGATTCAACTGAAAAAATACACCTTATTAGAGAGAGACTCAAGGTAGCTCAGTGCAGGCAAAAATCTTATGCTGATAATAGAAGGAGGGATTTAGAATTTCAAGTGGGTGACCATGTATTTCTTAAGGTATCTCCCGGCCGAGGTATTAGAAGATTCGGTGTTAAGGGCAAGCTTACACCAAGGTTTATCGGTCCATTTGAAGTATTAGAAAGAGTGGGCGAGGTGGCTTACCGCATTGCCTTACCTCCTCAAGTATCGGAAGTGCACAATGTATTCCATATTTCTATGCTGAAGAAGTATGTGCACGATCCTCTCCACGTCATCGATCACACTGACTTGGTGATACAGAAGGACCTCACCTATGAGCAAAGGCCAGTAAAGATTCTCGACCAAGAAATCCGAGTTCTAAGGAGCAAGACGATCCCTATGGTAAAAATCCAATGGAATCGATGCTCGGAGAAAGAAGCAACTTGGGAGACCGAGGAATCTATGAAGAGAAGATACCCAGAACTATTTTAGTAGACAAGTATCTTATACTTTCTACAGTATCCTTATGTAGTTGAATTTACCCTTATACAATTGAATTTGGGGACCAAATTCTTTTAAGTAGGGGAGGGTGTAGCACCCCGTATAAAAAAAATTTAATAATATTTTTAAAATTAAAAAAAATATTAGATAAATTCTATGGGAAGCTTAAGTAAGAAGTTGGAACACGGAGCTATCATATGTAAAGAGTATTCACTTAACAAGTGGCTTCTTAGTGTAGTTGGTTAAGTAACTTGCCTTTCAAGCCAATGACCAGGGTTCAAATCCTAGCATCCACCATTACTTTTTATGCCAGATAATTATATGCTATAGGCTAGCAAAACTTGCACCGACACGGGGCCACAGGGCCCCTATAATTTAGCTTACATACAAACCTTCGTTGTCATTTGTCCTTCTCATACATGAATAGTAGGTTTGAGCTGGACGTTTGAGCTGGCATCGCACTGAGATGCGAATTATGTAGGATCTTGTCCCCCTCCAACGCTATAATACTCCCTATACTGAGACTCCATTCTTCTGAAGACTTGCTGCAGAGAAGGGGGAGGCTCCTCTGACGTTGCAGAAGAAAGCTGCCCTTTTTCTTCCATCTATACGCTGTCGTCTCAGAGAGGTAGGTGTTCTCAATTTTTAACTAAACTAGTAGCTAATCGAGGATGATTAGTCTAGGCAGTTTGTCTTAGGCTCATCTCCATGCGATATTTTGTGTTTATACATCATGTGTTAGCCTCGTAGTTAGCATACAATAGCTTCAATCTGGAACAATTAGTAAGTATTAGTCTCATGACCTAGATAAATAATATGTATTAGCTTTATTAACTAATCTATTAACAGCATATAGCATGTTAAATGTCGACACTTCCATGACACACACTTACATATATATATGACAGCAAGTGTTACACTTCCATGACACATCATGTATCGACATTTCCATATTTATGTAATAGCATGTTAAATGTCGACACTTCATCAACAACTCAGATGTCGGTGTTGACACGTTAAGTGTTAAGCAACTCATGTGTCGACACAGGTGTCGACACCGGTGTTGACACCGGTGTTGACACATGTGTCGACACATAGTACATACGTGATCATATAAGCAACTCATGTGTCGACACAGGTGTCGACACCGGTGTTGACACCGGTGTTGACACAGGTGTCGACACACAGTACATATGTGAACATATAAGCAACTCATGTGTCGACACCGGTGTTGACATAGGTGTCGACACACAAAATATTGTAATATTAACTGCACAACAGAGATGAAAAATGAACAGGAATTGTCGACACTAGTGTCGACACATGCAGTGAACTTAATGAAAAACACCGTAAAGCCTCTTTACAAGTGAAATAAAGTATGAACAATTTATGAACCTCCATTTTACCTCTATTAACAGTATATATATAACACCTGCATATGCAAGTGTGCATATATACACCTGACACCTTAAATAAGTATATATATATATTTGTAGAATGAAATTATTTTTTTTGTAAAAATCTAATTTTCACCACATTAGTTTATACATACTAAAAATTATCTCCAACATGTTAAAACTATTTCCAGCATTTTAAAAGTGACTTCCAATATGATAGAATTATTTTATACATACTGAGATATAAAAATTATTTTCAGCATGTTAAAATCTATTTAAAGCTATTTTTGTGCATATAAAACTTACTTTCCTATTAAATAAAGTAGTAAATTGATGCATGAAAATTACTTCCAGCATGATAACATTTCTTCCAGTATGGTAAAATTATTCCAGCATGTTATAATTATTTTTTGGCATGTTATAGTTATTTTCAATGTATTAAAACTATTTTTCAGCATGATAATTCTATTTTCCTATCAAATAATTAGCAAATAAATGTAGAAAAATAAAATTTTGCATGATAAAATTATGTTGTTATCATAAAATTTCTGTAATCAGCATGGCAACCTTATATTATCATCATATCAGTAAGTTAATTAATTTTAGCATGTTAATAATTAATTTTAGCATGTTAATAATTAATTTACAGCATGTAAAAATTAAATCCAGCATGAAAAATTTATTGTTATCACCTTACCAGTAAAGTAACATATGAAACTCATTCTCAACATGTTAATATCATTTTTAGCAAGTTAGAACTATATTCAACATAAAAACTTATTTTCATAATTAATTTCTGATTATTATAATAAATCACCATTTTGGCTAACTCATATATGTATATCGGACAGAAGATATACATACTTATAACCTCCATTATATTGGACAGAATTCTATAATCGGATATATATATACATATATATATTGGATAAAAATAAAATATATATATAACTAATATCGACATTTGTGTCAACACCAGCAAGTTAGTCTCAAACTCCTATTGTCATTAGCATGTATCGAACGTTACGAATTTTACTCCTAGTTCGTCCCTACATAACGATACGCCTTGGATTCTATTCTATAATCCACCTTATATACATCCTACTGGGTCAATCCTTGAAATTCCATATTGGCTATAAATGAGAGTGGATGTCGACAAACACGACCAATGCTGTGCATATAGGGCCCGGCCTGGTCCTGGGAGGAGCACCCGAAGGTACTTGTACCCATGGGAGTTTATTGACCACGGTGTTTGGCATTGCACCGGAGTACTTGCTTGCTAGACTTTAGTCATTCCACTCATTCTCGTGATATTACTTGATTGATTGACTTGAGACCCGCAGAAGGGTAAAAGTGTTTACTTGGATGCATTATAAATAGCCAATTCTAGTTATACATGCTTGAAACTACTTTGCTTACTATTGCTAGCTTGATTAACATGTTGCTATTCCAGTTATTACTTTTCAGTTATCACTGGCCTGATGTCATTTGCTATCACTTGCTACTGATGCTTGAAATTGTGCAATCTATATACTCTCACTTTCTACTCCTATCGATTTTACGATTCTTTGATATCTATCTGTCTGCATGCATAGTTTACCTACCTTAAATAAATGGGTAATTCACTTAAAGCATGTTAGAACTTGAGATGTAAATCCTACTGAGCGATTCGCTCATCTAGTTGTTTTCTAACCTTTTCAGGTAGTTCGGATATCAGCCAGAACTCGGAAGGGAATGAGTCTGAGTGATGAGTGTAGAAATGGAGTTATCATGTTGTCTTGTTAATTGTGGTGTAGTAATTATGTCATTTGTATCCAGTTATGTCAGATGTCAGTTGTATTAGTCTAATTTATTAGAACTGTAATAAGGGCTTGAAGTCTAGTAGTCGGACTCGAGAAATGTGTGTAATTATCATTTGGTTAGTGGTAACAATTATCATCTCGGATTATTTGTATTAATTTCAAGTTAAATCTTAGTTATTTGCGCACCCTATTAACTATCAAAATGAAGAATTCCATCGAATAGCTAGCTCGCTTTGGTTCTATATAAAACTATCGCGCCACGGGTAAGCTTTCGCGCTCGGGACGTGACACGAAGTCCCGAGAATACGTGGAGTCGCACACGTCAATCCCTCGGTCTACGCGTACAAGCAGCCAGTCAGTCAGTCCAAGCCCGTATCCTTTGTCTTCTTGCATCCAAACAAGTCAAAGTGGGGCTAAATTAACCAAAAACTGGGTTTTATAGAAGGGGGACCACTCCCTCTCTCTCCCTCTACCTGGTCCGCCCAAACCCCCCCTTGGGGAGGGGTTTAGGCGGACCAACTTGGGCCTCCAAGCTGGTCCGCCTAAACCCCCCAAGGGGGGGGGGTTTAGGCGGACCAGCCTGCACCCCCAGGCTGGTCCGCCTAAACCCTTGAACAATAAAAAAAAAGTTTTAAAACAAAAAAAAAGGGGACCAACATGCTCCGCCCAAACCCCCTTGGGAGGGGGTTTAGGTTGACCAGCCTGGACCCGACCCCCAGGCTGGTATGCCTAAACCCCCCCAAGGGAGGGGGTTTAGGCGGACCAGCTTGGACCCCCAAGCTGGTCCGCCTAAACCCCATCTCTTCCACACACACACACACACACAAAACACATAAAAAAATTCAAATAAAATAAAAATAAAAACACTATTTGGGGGATTTACCAGGACCAAGTTGGACCCTCAACTTGGTCCGCCTAAACCCCACCCCCCACCCCTCCAAACTTCTACAAATTGCCCCCCTTACCAACAATCTAAACACACACAGATGCATGCAGACAACGCGTGAAGGAAGGAAGCAACGCACGGACGAGCTAACTTCCCCGGCCTAATTATCGCACCCTCGAACGCCCGAGGCTTTCGGCATGGGTCAGGAACGCGAGAAGACAAGTGTGCGTACGATTGACTTGCTAGTCGGCTCACACACGCCGAGGGTATGTCTCACGTACTCCCCTCACGCGGTGTCTAGCCGTCTCATGCCAAGTCCATCCCTGCCTCATGTAAGATGACCGTACCAATGGCGAATACGCCCGCGCCCCGGGTCCGCCTGTGTACATCGACTTACGACACTTACCGCGGTGACGAAGGGTACCGCGTAACGATAGCGTCGGCCCTCGACACGGACCGCGTGCCCACCGTTCATCTTCCAGTCGGCCGTCGGCCCCTCAGATTAACAAATCAAGTCTAGTCGGATCTCTGGCCCGAGAATTACAGTCCCGGGGCCGACCTTGACTCGCCAACACGACAACACTCGCCGTCCGAGACCCGGACCTGACCGCTCGCCTTGAGCCGCGTCCGACCTCCGCCAGGCACCAGCCATGTCCGTCTGACCACCAAGGCAGTCGGACCTGCACCAACTCCTCTGTAAAGAGTTCCAGTAAAACACGCGGACACCCGCTTTGTCACGCAATGACCCGGGGGCCGACTCACGTGTCGAAAATGTCCCGCGGCTTGCGCCCGTTGTACTTCGGCCTCCTCGGCCCATTTGTAAAGCTCATGTGGCTCATCGTAAAACCAGTGAAATACATACGCCCGTATTCGGGCCTCCAGCTTCCTACCCACACCACTCGGCATCCGTGCCCGATACCCCAACTCCAGTGAACGCCCCTCAGTCTAACACGTACCTCTAGCTGCTGAATGCGCCCGGCCCTACACCCCTGGCTTCAGACACATATACAGACTTTTCTTCGGCATGGAACGAAGGTATTCGGATTCGATCCGATGTAAATAAACACCGGTTGCTTGCGGCCGGTGGGGAAAGACGTCTTGTACATGATTCCCACAATCGCCTATGCACTCGCACCCATGGAACCCCTTCTCTCCACGTGTCACCCGATCGCCTGAGCCCACGTGCCGCGCCCTGGTGGTGCTTCCCCGGTCAAACCTTGGTTCCATGAGTGATTGTCGAGAGATCGACTGGCACGCCTGCACACTGTCCGGTTAACCCTTAGCCCGACATTCCCGTGCCATTCCGCCCCTCTCGACTTTCTGTAAAAGGAGAGTGCCCGGTACCGCCGTGAGAGGCATGCAACCGTAAGGAGGATACCTGAGATACATCAAACTCCCATATTTTCCTTCCTCGATGTATTCCTTCCTTCACCCCGGTTAACCGACATAAAAACCCGCGCAACAGAGAGGATGGCACGCCCGGTGGGACGTCTCCCGCCTTCCTTCTTTTTGCTGAAGAAAAGTCTGTGCCAGGCTTGAAGCCCGGTGCCCTTTCCCTGTCCTTGCAGGAGAGGCAGAGGAGGGTACTCGTGGGCATTCTCCAGCAGTTTCCTGTTGGGTTCGTTTCTATGTATTCAGAGGGGGGGGTGAATGAATCTACCCTTTAAAAATTTCTCCAAATTAAAACCTCCTAATACAAACAGACTCTATCAAGAGAAGAATCAAACCTTCTGTTCAACCAGTAAGCAAATATGCAAAGCGTACCTAAGCATTCATCTAGTGCCAATCAGATAGAAGAAATCAAACCACAGTAGACGAGTGGATTTTTAGGTGGTTCGGTCCGCAGACCTACGTCCACCCCACACTCAAACCTGAGTGTGGCTTCTGCTGACTCACAGCTTGAACGGCTGGGCATCACAGCTTGCCATACAACCGTCGAGCCTCACAGCTTACTGTCTGAGGTATCCACCTCGCCCTGTTGAGCAACACAGCTTGCTGTCCAGAGGAATCCTCCTCTGCAAAACCGCTGACTAACAGCTTGATAAAAGGTTCAAAAGAAAAATAAAAACAAGTAACAACAGCGACTGAAAGCTGTAAACAATGAAATGCATATGCGGCTCTCAAAGAGCTGACTGGCCTTGATCCACGGTCCAGTGAGGACAGATCTTCGAATGAAGCTTCTCTCTGCCCCTCCTTTCTTTTCTTCTTAATGTCTACTCTCCTCTATGCTCTTCCTCTTCTTCCGATCACTCTATCTCTCTTTCTTTCTCTTTCTCTTCTTCACTCTATTTCTTTCTCTTCCTCTTCTTCACTCTTTTTCTTCTCTCTCTTTTTCTTCTCTGCTCTCGATGGCTCTCTGCTGCTACAGCTTTGTCTACTCGAGCTTCACCATCCGGTCTTCTTCTGAGGAAGAAGTGTTCCTTTTGTACCAGCAGCAATTAGGAGGGCGTGTGGCTTCCACATTTCCCGCCCAGAGCACCTTGATCACGTGGCAGCATCCTGGCTCGCTACTGTACACGTGTCACAATCTGGGCGCCTTATCCATTCTTGGATCACGAGCCAATCATTAATCTTTGCAAAGAGTCCCTGTCAGTCAGTCGAAGAGAATTATCAATTTAAGGTTGAATGTACAGACATTGTAGTGTGCAATGCAGTGTGTAGACTTTGCAACGTATAGACTTTGCAATGCGACAGCAGTGTATAGACTTTACAATGCGACAACAATGTATAGACTTTGCAGACCTTACTAGCATATGATGCAGACATAAAGAGTGTATAGACTTGGGTGCTTGTGAAGCAGACCAAGTGTGCAGACTCTTGAATGGATGCGAAGCTGACAACAGGTGTGCAGGAGAGAGTGTATAGACTTTAAGTGCATGAGATGCAGTTTGCATTATGCATAAGTATATACATTCAGAGTGAATGCATAGACAGGCCAGCACGAGTGTACAGACTTGCGTGCAGTGTGCAAACGATGCACAGACATTCTATGCTTAACACGTAAGCCTGAATGCATGATGTGTATACTTGAGTGCATGTGTGCAAAACAGACTTTGTGTGTGATGTGCATGACTCTGCATGCAAGACAGTTTAATGCAATATGCATATAGTAAAGTGTGCACAATGAAAGTTGAATGCACTGTCATGCTGTTAGTGTGCAGACTTAGCATGCAACAATATGCAGACTCAGCGTGCACCATTGTGCAGACTTACTCAAATGATGTGTGAGCATAGCAACACACAATGTGCAGACTTTGTGCAATGCATAAAGCAATGTATAGACTTATATCGAAGGAGTGCACAAATGCAGATAGCAAGGTATAGACTTTACATCTATCAAAGTATGCACAACAACAATGGATGCTCAGGCATGCAGACGAATGTGTAGACTCTGCGTGCAATGTATAAACAATGTGCAGACTTGCTTTGAAGGATTGCACAGCCATTGAGAAATGTACAGACTTTGAACGTAGGTAAAGCCAGCAATGTGCAGACTTTGCTCATGTATGGACTTAGTGTGTGCGAGCATTCTAATATGCAATGAATAGACTTGGTGTATGCAGTCTATATAATGTACAGACTTTGTGTTGCGAACACAAGTTGTACAGACTTCTTAACAGACGCATGCAACAACTATTATTGCACTGATGCAGTGTATGCTAAACACAAAGACTATAGCAATGAATAGATCAGACATAGCACACTCATGCATTCTCCACAGAACAGATCAGTCATATGCATTCATGTGATGACTCAATGTGTTGTTCTGAGCAAAACAATATGGTGACTCATTCATGTTGCTATCATTAAAACACCACATTATCAACAAAGCACAAGGGGCACAACACTTCCGGCCCGCGCTCTGATCGTCGGGCCGCTTTGGGCGATTGTCAGCGACCGTCGCCTCCGCAGCACTCAGCTCTCAGCAACCATAGCGGCCGTCACCTACAGTCCCAACGTCATCGCCACCCACACCCGAGTGGGCTACTTGGCGACGCCGATCACTTTCGGCAGCTTCGCCCCGGTTATTGGATCGCCCTACTTTCTGGGTGTGATCCCTATGGCTGTTCCTCAGCCAACTCCAGTCTCTCCAGTGGCCCTTGCGGCCAACGCGCCATGCGCGCCTCCAGCTCCAGTGTCCCGCCCGTGTGCTGGGCGCCGGACTGTCACTACAGGCCCCTACAGGGCCCCCATATCAACGCCGGCCCGGGTGAACATCAGCTCCCGATGCCACCCCCGTCCGATCTCCAACACGGGCCCCGTGCCCTGGACTTCGATCACTATCCCAGCATCTTCCTCAGGTCCTCAATCCCGAGCCCCAGCAAAGCCGACACCCAACACGGGCTCCCTGCCCCGGGTCCACGGCTTCCCAGCATCTTCCTCGGGTCCTCAACCCAGAGCCCCTGCAAAGCCGACACCCAACACGGGCTCCCTGCCCCGAGTTTACGGCTTCCCAGCATCTGCATCGGGTCTCCAACCCCGAATCCCGGCAAGGCCGACACTCGACACGGGCTCACAGCCCCGAGTTTAAGGCTCCCCAGTAGTGCACTCGGGACCCCGGTCCCGAGCTCCAGTCAAGCCTGCTCTCCCCGTGGGTCTTCCCCCTAGGGCAGCTCTCTTTAGCACCTTCCTCGGGCGTCCTGACCCGAGCCCAGACTACACCGGCACCTACCCCGAGTCCTCGACCCAAGGGCGTCGGCGCTCAGGCACTTCCAACGGCGTTGCCTCCTGGTGCAACAGTGTCATCTCGAGCCTCGGCTACACTCATATCGGCGCGGGCGAAGGCTTACACCCGAATCACCCAGCCATCGACTCCCGGTGCGGGCTACTTACCCTGGGGGCCGATCCCGACACTACGGACTGACGGCTTCATGTTTCCGGTTGGTCCGCTCGGTCTACCATCCTTGGGCGGAGTCTTCCTCGGCTCCTCAGAAGAAGCGTCGCCATGGCCGCAGAGGCAGGCGACTCGCTGCTGCAACCAGCAACTCCGGCAAGACGGTCCTTGTCGGTGACTTGCGGATCTGTCTCGACGGGGGTGAACCAATTATACCCCAAGGACGGACCATTCCTGCCATCCCCACTTCCAATCGTTTTGACCCCTTGCGTCAAACACGAGAGGACGGGGCGAAGCTCAAAGGAGTGGGTTCCTCGGCGACAGCCCGGGGGCACCCACTGTAGCTAGACATGCGGCCTCCCAAGACAACTCGTCGAAAAAATGGCGATAGGGGAGACCAACAATCGGACATGAGAAGAATCTGGGTCACCCCAGAACAAGCTCAAGCTGTTCGAAGGGCGTGGATCACCAACCCCCTGCGAGCACTCAGACGCGGCATGAGACGGGATGCGGCTGGCCTTACAGTAGCACAGTCTGACGATGCCCAGTCGTCCAATGTCCCCCACACAAGTAAGCGGAGGCAAAGGCGAGCCCGTCCTCGGGCCATCCAGCAACCTGTCCCGGACTCTCCTCCGATTGATATCGAGAGCGAGCCCCCTCCGCGACGCATCTCGGTCTTGGACAGACTAGGGACGCCTATTCGCCCTGAGCGACATCCGCGAAGGAAGTGGATGGCCTAGTTTATCAATGATTCGGTTCGAGTGTTTGCGTGCTACACCACCGGACACCAGCCAGACACCCAGTCTGACAACTTGAACCAGCCTCTGTCCCACTTCAGGAGGCCACGCCACCTCCTTCAACAGGTCATATCTGCACTTCTGCCGGACGGCAAGCGTCGGAACGCGCAGAAGATGCTCCAGCAGAAGACCGCGACCCTCCTATCAATGTAGAGCCGGTCAACAACGACCCTCCTACGAACGAGGTTTAGGAAGTGACCCTCGACACCCTAATGAAGGAGAACCATCATCTGAAGGCCCTCCTGCAGGACCTCCTCCAGGAGTGAGACCTTCACCCTCAGCAACCTGCTAGGCCTCAGGCCGAGGCACCGGTACCCCCGGTGGCTCGCGATGCTGCCAACATCTCAGCGGCGATCGCCCAAACCCCATTGGCAATTAGGTTTGACATGCCCCCGGTTAAGACTCAACCACGAGCCTCCAACACGCCAGTGCCAGGGGATCTGATGTGACACAACCTCGGACCTAATGCAAGCAAGCACAATCGCATTCAAATGGGCCGAATTGGGCCACCGCTTTATCGACACTCACCCAAGCCCGGGGTAACTTGGCAATGCCAAGGTGAGGTTGAGGGGTTGGGCCCTTGCTGGTAGAGGGCCAGCAAGGCCAAGACTTGATTCTCAATGGATGTGGAAGCCCAAGACAATGGGGCCGACCAAGTGCCAAAGGCACCGGTTGAAATTTTCCCACGGTGATCACTCAAGACAACGGGGCTTGAGGATCAGACTCTCACTCGCATAACCAGTGGAATTATGAACTAATATTGAAAGACAAGCACAATGAGCAAGGGTTTAGAGCACTTACTCGACCGGTTTGAAGAAACCGGTCCCGGTCGGAGACGAGGGCGAGCGGGGAGGCGGGTGGATCCCCACACGCCACGGCGGTGTTGCTTGACCTGCCCAAAGAAGTTACAACACTACACCTCTCGCAGGAGGGGGACCTTGGGGTGGGGGTTAAGGATATTACAATCAATACTACCTCCACACAGGGAGGGGCCTTCAGCCGGCCAAGCGGGGAGGGGGAAACTAGGACCAAAAGCGATAAGAAGTTGGGAAGCCGTATCTGCCTGCTGTCTGGGAGGGAGGACTGACAGTGGAAGTTGGGGCTGCAGAAGTTGTTACAGAACTCTGCTGATGGCGAGACTAGGGGGAAACTCTTCGTGACTGGTACTGGAACACCTCAGAATTTTTTCAATTTCTTCTGGAGCCGCTGCTGACCAGGATGGAGGTTTGAACATAACTTCAGTTTCTCGGACCTGCAGTTGCAGATTCCTAACAGCAGCTTACAGAGAACGCCCCGGCAGCTCCCGACCTTGGAATCAAGCGTCGTTGGACTTGTTGGAATCGTGGATGGGTCCTCTTCACATCAAAACTGACGGGGATGCTAAAAGATGCCGGAGAAGACCTGGAGGCTCTGAACAAGGATGACTGGTCGGTGTAGACTATGGGGAAGCCTATCCGTACAGCAGAGGGAGAAAATTGATAACTTCAGCTACTGGATGCCGAACAGAGTTCCGCTTCTTGATTCTAAAAGTTGACAGGACGATGAAGAACTTTGTAGAAGAGCTTTCAAACTGATTCTTCCAAGGTGAGTCGTGGCAGAGCTTCTACTCAAGTTCAGGGCTTCAACAGAGGCAGTTCTGAGCAGTCGAGGGAGAACGAAGCTCCAGGGCAGCACACAGCTCGGATGAAGACGAAACCACTTCTTTTGTGAAGAAGACAGGGAGACGCTTCTGTGGATGCCTCTTGTGCCTTCAAACTCGTCCGGAGGAAGTCGTGGTGGCCGCTGCAAGTTGCTGGTTCAAACTCGTCCGGAGGAAGTCGTGGTGGCCGCTGCAAGTTGCTGGTTCACCTGCAACTTCGGGACAGCGACTTGCAACTTGAATAGAGCTTCCAAAGACCTCCAAGAAGAAGGGAAACAAGAACTATAGGGTGAAGGGGAGGTAGGGGATGGTGGAGGAGTATGTGGGAGGGTTGGAAGGGTGCTAATGGTATGTGGAAGATGGTGGAAGGAAGGCTAGGGTGCAGGTTTCAGCAAGGGTGAGTGATGGGGGGAATGCAAATGGGTGAAGTGGAGTGGGGGGGCAAGGGCGAACTAGCCCTATGGGGGAGGAGAGAGGGGCGGCCAAAACATGGAGGGAAGGGAATTTCAAATTTGAAATGGCCTTGGAAGTTGAGGGATTGTGTGGGGAAGTGGGTGATTGTGTTGGAATGGGGAAGAATATGTTGGAATGGGAGAGATGATGTTGGAATGGGGAAGACTCAACCTTGGAACTAGGGGGGGAAGTAAATGGGGTGTGGGGAAGTGGAGGGCTTTAATGGTGGTAGGTGGGGGTTGGAGGTGGAAGGGTGGAGGGGGAGGAGAGAGGAATGGGGCGAACCCCTTAGTGGAAGGAGAGAGAAGAGGGATAGAGAGAGAGGAGGGTGGGGAATCACTCCCCTAGGGCTTCTCACCCAACTATAGGATTCACTCCACTAAACTAGATTTGAATACTCAAATGGCATTTTTTATTGATTCATTCATTAGCTCCAAATGAAGGAAATGGGGCCCTATATATAGGAAACCCACATTTTACAATAAGTCCCTGACAAAAGACTCAATAGCAAATAACCGAAGGGATAGGGGGTGCTCATGGGCCAAGCCCGAAGAATTAGGCCCAATAGCACATTACACAATCTAATGACACTCAATACTTAGGAAAATAAATGCAAGACCTAGGGACATGACTCAAATAAACTAAAAATTACATCAAATGACTCAAATAAAAATTACATAGGACTCAAAATTAAATGACTAGACCATGCCGGATGCAACCGGGGCGAGGAGACGAGCTGTGAACGTGGGCATGGGAGGTGATGTCCCCATCATACTCCCGGGATGCGGAGAACTCGACTCCGTCGAGTAAGTGTCCTTCCCTCCTTGGAGTGTGGAGAAGTGGTACTACCCTCAAGTCTTCCGAACGAGACCGATCCATCCACCTGCCGAGATAGCGCTCGTATACCTTGCTCCGAGTGGTAGTGACTTGTTCATCCAATATTTGTTCAATTTGTTCACACTGGGCTCTCTTGGCTGGTGGTCTCTCCTCACGGGTGGGTGCTCTCTCAAGGGAAGAAGTAGGCTCAATCTCCTCACTAGGTACCACCGTGGGTCCCTTATATGGCACTAGGTCGGCAACATTGAATGTGAGACTTATTCCATACTCCTCAGGGAGATCTAACTCAAAGACATTTGCACCAATGCGCCTCAAGACCTGGAAGGGACCAGCCCCACGTGGCCTCAGTTTAGAGTTGGCTCCGGGGGAGAGCCTCTCCGTCCTTACCATCACAAAGTCACCCTCATGGAATTCTTGGTGACACCGATGAGAGTCGGCCCACCTCTTATAAGCCTCATTCTTTTTGCTTATGTGCTTGCAAATGCTTTCATGCAATTATGTGACTGTTGACATTCTAGGGGTGATGGGTGGACCTGGGCAACCAAAAGTAGACCAATCATGCTTTGATGCCAAGAAGACGTTGATGGATTTTGGAGGGCCGGGGCAACCATATGTGGACTTATCATGCAATGTTGTCATGTAGAATTTGGTGGGCCTAGGTGGGCCGGGGCACCCGTAGGTGAACCTATCATGCAAAGTGGTGATGAATGTAGGGGGACCCGGACATCCGTAGATGCTTTTGACATGCTTAAGACTCATGATGAATGAAGGAGGACCATGACATCCGAATATGGACCACTCATACTCTCTACTTGACATGTGGGTGATATGAATGAATGGACCCAACATAGTGTTCATGTCAAGGGGTGTGGTAAGCCTAGACACATGCATACTTTTCCCAAAGGTGACTTCCATGTGTATAGGTGTGGGACAACCTTTGAACTCCCATTGGAAAGGATCGAATGGATCTAAGAAGGTGGTCGTCATGGGGTGGGGCACAACCTTATTACCTAGGGATATGTGGCCCAAGGTCATGGCTCCCAAGGTGTAACCCGGGTCATGGATGAGGTGGGTTTGGCCCAATATGGTGGGTGAGGGTAGGAAAGGGTGGGTGGTTGGTAAGATGGTTGGGTCATATGAGTCCCTTGACTCCCATTGGAATGGATCATATGGATCATAAAATGGGTCACCTAGGGGGAGGAACTCCATCTCCTCAAGATCCTTAAAAGGTGCTAAGTCATCCTTCTCCATGATAGTTGGGCCAATGTTCTTGACAAGTGGGTCGGCCATGAGTGGAGGGCTTGGCTTTCTACCCGAGATAAGAAGCTCTAAATCGAGGAGAAGGTTGGGCTCATCGGGTGTAGGGAGGAATAGAAGGAGGTCGCTAGTGTAGCAACCAATGGTGCAAACCGAGGTGATAGACCCTATGCATAGGTGTAGGAGGCTAAGGCTCCTAGGTTGTTCGACCATAGGGGTCAACATGCTAGTCATCTCTACTTGCCATGCTATGCCCTTGAGAAGGTCCTCTAAGGTCCCCACTTGATAGGATGCTTGGATTATGCTGTGATAGGAGAAGAAGGACACTATGGGAAGGTTTTCCTTTATGGGAAGGCAATCGTGGGTCGTGATCTCTCTTATTGGGCTTTTCTTTAGCCAACTAATAAGGGACTCTTCCAAGATGAATTCGACCTTATCTAGAGGGGGTGGTGGAGGGTGAAGATCCTCGTGCGAGGCTTCCTCTTCAATTGGGACATGGGTGCTCTTCATGGAGGGGATAGGTTCCCGAGAGGTATTTGTCTTCATGTGGTAAAGTGGGTGGACTACTTCTTCCAAAACTAATGGAGTGGGAAGGTTTTTTGATGGTGGGGTGATGATGGCCGGAGTATGGTGCACCCGGGGTGGTGAACAAGGGATGGATTCTCGCGGGTGGGAGAATACAAGGTTGTTGAATTTAAAGGCTCCCGAAAGGTGTGGCGGATGTACTAGGCAAGTCCGACGTGTTGGGTCGATGTCGGCATTCCTTTCATCTAACCATTTCTTACCTAGGATTATACATGGACCCGCCAATGTTCCCTTTTGACACCAAGCCCCATCCAAATACTTAGTCTTCCCGAACCATTTATGGAATTCAATAAAGACTTGGTCTCCATTGTGCACAATTTATCCGGTCCTACAAAGAGAGGTAATGATATCGGGGGACACCTAATTTTTAGATTCTAGGTCAATGAAATCAATTTCTACGGGCTCTCCATTAGGTAAGCATGCATGGGATATGATTGGGAGAGGGGCCATGTGACCCAAGACTCAATGTTAACAATGATGGGTTTGACAATGCACGGTTTGGACAAGAATGCAAGCATGCCCTAGGACTTGACTTGTAGAGACAAGTCAATGACTTGCTCTGATACCAATTGATGTGACACAACCTCGGACCTAATGCAAGCAAGCACAATCGCATTCAAATGGGCCGAATTGGGCCACCGCTCTATCGACCCTCACCCAAGCCCGGGGTAACTTGGCAATGCCAAGGTGAGGTTGAGGGGTTGGGCCCTTGCTGGTAGAGGGCCAGCAAGGCCAAGACTTGATTCCCAATGGATGTGGAAGCCCAAGATAATGGGGCCGACCAAGTGCCAAAGGCACCGGTTGCAATTTTCCCACGGTGATCACTCAAGACAACGGGGCTTGAGGATCGGACTCTCACTCGTATAACCAGCGGAATTATGAACTAATGTTGAAAGACAAGCACAATGAGCAAGGGTTTAGAGCACTTACTCGACCGGTTTGAAGAAACCGGTCCCGGTCGGAGACGAGGGCGAGCGGGGAGGCGGGTGGATCCCCACACGCCGCGGCGGTGTCGCTTGACCTGCCCAAAGAAGTTACAACACTACACCTCTCGCAGGAGGGGGACCTTGGGGTGGGGGTTAAGGATATTACAATCAATACTACCTCCACACAGGGAGGGGCCTTTAGCCGGCCAAGCGGGGAGGGGGAAACTAGGACCAAAAGCGATAAGAAGTTGGGAAGCCGTATCTGCCTGCTGTCTGGGAGGGAGGACTGACAGTCGAATTTGGGGCTGCAGAAGTTGTTACAGAAATCTACTGATGGCGAGACCAGAGGGAAACTCTTCGTGACTGGTACTGGAACACCTCAGAATTTTTTCAATTTCTTCTGGAGCCGCTGCTGACCAGGATGGAGGTTTGAACAAAGCTTCAGTTTCTCAGACCTGCAGTTGCAGATTCCTAACAGCAGCTTGCAGAGAACGCCCCGGCAGCTCCCGACCTCGGAATCAAGCGCCGTCAGAGTTGTTGGAATCGTGGATGGGTCCTCTTCATAGAAAAACTGACGGGGATGCTAGAAGATACCGGAGAAGACCTGGAGGCTCTGAACAAGGATGACTGGTCGGTGTAGACTATGGGGAAGCCGATCCGTACAGCAGAGGGAGAAAATTGATAACTTCCGCTACCGGATGCCGAACAGAGTTCCGCTTCTTGATTCTGAAAGTTGACAGGACGATGAAGAACTTTGTAGAAGAGCTTTCAAACTGATTCTTCCAAGGTGAGTCGTGGCAGAGCTTCTACTCAGGTTCAGGGCTTCAATAGAGGCAGTTCTGAGCAGTCGAGGGAGAACGAAGCTCCAGGGCAGCACACAGCTCGGATGAAGACAAAACCACTTCTGTTGTGAAGAAGACAGGGAGACGCTTCTGTGGATGCCTCTTGTACCTTCAAACTCGTCCGGAATAAGTCGTGGTGGCCGCTGCAAGTTGCTGGTTCACCTGCAACTTCTGGACAGTGACCTGCAACTTGAATAGAGCTTCCAAAGACCTCCAAGAAGAAGGGAAACAAGAACTATAGGGTGAAGGGGAGGTAGGGGATGGTGGAGGAGTATGTGGGAGGGTTGGAAGGGTGCTAATGGTATGTGGAAGATGGTGGAAGGAAGGCTAGGGCGCAAGTTTCAGCAAGGGAGAGTGATGGGGGGAATGCAAATGGGTGAAGTGGAGTGGGGGGGCGAACTAGCCCTATGGGGGAGGAGAGAGGGGCGGCCAAAACATGGAGGGAGGGGAATTTCAAATTTGAAATGGCTTTGGAAGTTGAGGGATTGTGTGGGGAAGTGGTTGATTGTGTTGGAATGGGGAAGAATATGTTGGAATGGGAGAGATGATGTTGGAATGGGGAAGACTCAACCTTGGAACTAGGGGGGGAAGTAAATGGGGTGTGAGGAAGTGGAGGGCTTTAATGGTGGTAGGTGGGGGTTGGAGGTGGAAGGGTAGAGGGGGAGGAGAGAGGAACGGGGCGAACCCCTTAGTGGAAGGAGAGAGAAGAGGGATAGAGAGAGAGGAGGGGTGGGGAATCACTCCCCTAGGGCTTCTCACCCAACTATAGGATTCACTCCACTAAACTAGATTTGAATACTCAAATGGCATTTTTCATTGATTCATTCATTAGCTCCAAATGAAGGAAATGGGGCCCTATATATAGGAAACCCACATTTTACAATAAGTCCCTGACAAAAGACTCAATAGCAAATAACCGAAGGGGTAGGGGGTGCTCATGGGCCAAGCCCGAAGAATTAGGCCCAATAGCACATTACACAATCTAATGACACTCAATACTTAGGAAAATAAATGCAAGACCTAGGGACATGACTCAAATAAACTGAAAATTACATCAAATGACTCAAATAAAAATTACATAGGACTCAAAATTAAATGACTAGACAATGCCGGATGCAACCGGGGCGAGGAGACGAGCTGTGAACGTGGGCATGGGAGGTGATGTCCCCATCAGGATCTCTTGGCACAACGTCAAATGATCGAGCACATTGTCGAGACAAAGCTCGCCCAGTATGGTGAAGGGACGGTCACAGTAGACCTCTACAGTGTACCCTACCCGCTCCACCACCAGTTGAAGAAGCTTCCTCCAGAATACTCCAAGCCCCCGAAGCTGCAAAAGTTCGATGGGTAGGGGTTTCCACATGAACACTTGGCCTACAGTGTCACGGCCATGGGCGAGTTAGCGTTGGATGAATCCTATCTCCTCCGCTACTTTGCCACTTCACTCACGGGAACGGCCTTCCAATGGTATTGCCGCCTGAAGCCCAACTCAGTCATCGACTGGGCGGATCTCCAGAAGAAATTCCTCGACCGTTTTCAAACGACCGAGCGAAGGGTCTCCCTAGCCGAACTCTGTTCTCTCCGACAGAAAAAGGGCGAGAGCGCCCTCGACTTCATCAAAAAGTGGCAAGACCTCAGCATGAGGTGCGTCAATCCACCCATCCAGGAGGACACCATCACTATATGTCATCGAAGTCTGGCGGCTGAGGTCAGCGAAAAGCTTCTCGGCACCAATATCAAAGGCTTAGACCAACTCAATTCGGCAGTTGCCGAGATAGAGATGTTCTTCGCCGACAACCCGAGCTATACCGCAGCAAAGGGTAAACAAGCGAGAGAACGCCCGTCCGGCAAGGAGGTGAATATCATAGAGTTCACCCCTGCCACTAAGGCCAGTAAAGCAGCCGAGTCCAGTGGCTCCGACAAAAAGCCAGCGGACAAGCCGGCTGTTCCCTCCTTCTCGGAGCGCATGAAGACACCCTTCTCCTTCAAGAAGGAACATACGAAGATGCTCTTCGACCTCTGCATGGCTCAGAAGATCATCGAACTGCCAGAAATTCGCAAGCCGGATGAGGCACTGAAGACCGACGATCCCAGTTATTGCCTGTACCATCGCATGCTGGGTCATTCAATTGAAGATTGATACGTCTTCAAGACTCAGGCGCAGAAGCTGATCCGAGATGGCCTCGTCAAGATGAAGAGCGGTCTCGTCGATCCTCCGCAACCACATATGTGGGCCAGGCCGGCTAAAGCAGCACGCGTGGCTCACCCCTCGGCCAATGTCATCCACATGATGGCCGCATTCTCTCTTTCTGATGACGAATCAGAGGAGCCCAGCACCAGTCGAAGGGAACATTCGATCTGGTATCCAGGGTGGAGGCCCTGGCATGATCAGAGACCTCTCTCCTTCCCCAGGGAGAGAACCCGGCGACTCTTTGATATCCTCGTCGAGAGGGGGCAATCATGCTCCGCGACTCACCTTCTGGCTACACCCATTGGGATCGTAGTCACCCCCAGTATTGCCCCTTCCACGCCAGAATCTGCCACCCGATCGAGTCCTGCGGGGAAGTCCAATACCTCATCCAGGAACAGATCCAATGGGAGCAGATCGATGCGGAAGGAAACTCCATGTCGCTCGTCAGGCTTTGGCAAGCTGTCGAAGAGACCCTGAGCATCGCCAGGAGTGCGCCAGAGCGGCTAGACTCTCCCCAAGAAAATGGGCATGGGCTGCCTTACCAGCATCCTCCAGAATGGCTCGAGTTCTGGACTGACAACCAAGAGGCGCTCGAGCGACTGCGAGGGCGTAGAGAGCAGGATGCCAGCCAAGAGACGGAGCCGACTAACTTTTCGATCAACGTCATCCATTCTCCTGCTCCTCCAGCCCCATCGGGCTCTCAGACATCAGCACCTAGCCAGCCAACCCCAGCCGCCTCGGCTGTGCAATGGCGGTCCTGGCGGGAGCTGAAGTCTCTCCCTTTCCCTGAAGAAGACACTACTAGGCTCCTCCCGGTCCTTCTCGGCCGAGACGACGTTCTGGTGGGCGAGATGATGACAAGCTCTTCAGCTCTTTCTCGTCCTCCTCCCGTCCTATCTCCGCCACCGACAACCGCGGATAGGAAGGGAAAGCAAAAACAGGGTGAGTCCCCGCCTCAGATTCGGTGTACCTCCTCAGTGGAGGGGCCGTCGGGTCTGCCCCGCCTACATGTTGATGCAATTCGGAGTACAAAGAAGACATCTTCGGAGTCTTCAGCGGCTTCGCTTCAAGTAGCGGGCCCACCGCCATCAGGCTCCTTCATTCCATAAAGTCGGGATAACTGTGCAGAGCGACAATGCCTTGCAACGCTGTCAGTTGTCGCAAGGCCCAGCTCTCAGCATGGTCACAAAGGCAAGGCTAAGGAGCAGGATGACCAGTGCCCTTCTCTGCCTGCTTCTCAACAAAAGCCACCACCACCGCGACTAAGGCATTAAACCGCGCATATGTCTTCCGACACTGGTCCCGACGCACCGGCTACGCAGAAGACATCTTTACCACCACCGCGGGTAAGGCATCAAACCGCGCATATGTTGTAATGCCCCGAATTTTTCGGATCCTTCTTCTTGGGTCCCGGAACTGGTTTCTCGGAGCGTCCGACTCCGTTGTGTCCGAAATTTCGTTTCAGACATCTTTCGTGTTCGGATCGGCGCGATCCGGAGTCATTTCGGAGGCCCGGAGGCGTTCCGCGGTTTTTTCCGCGTGTGTTTTCTGATTCCCGACGTGGGTTTCGGCTTTCCCTTCGGAACCTCGTTGCAGGTGAACCGGGCCGTTCACCTAGGCGAGTGTGGTACCGTTGCGATCGGTGCGTTCCGAGGATCGCGAGGGTGTGATTTTCTATTTTTTGGGATTTTTTCCCCAATTTTCTGGATTTTCCTATATATTAACCCACCCTCTCTCTCCCCTCTCATTTCTCTCCTCTCTCCCCTCTCATTTCTCTCTTCTCTCCCTCTCTCTTCTCACGCTCTCTCCTCTCTCCCTCTCTCTCCGGTGGCCGACGGGGCGGAGTACGGGCGAGGCGGGGACGACGCGGGCGAGGATGGATGAGGATCGAGGCGGTGGAGGCGTGGTGAAGCTCGGCCGTGGGTTCGTGGAACGGCGAGGCTTCAACGGCGTTTTCTTCATGGATCGGCATCCACGGTACGCGAAATCTTCGGTGGAGGTAGGGTGATGGACCCCCAGCTCATGCTCTTTCTTTTCCCACAAGTTTCGTAGGCTACGGTGAGCCGAGCAGGCCAAACGGGGTGATTTGGGCAAAATCCTTGTTTTAGGGCTTGTGGGCCGATCTCCCGTTTCATTACGTTTCTGGCCGATCCGAGGCCGTAGATGCATGTTAGGGGTTATTTGGGGGCTTCCCCTATGTTTTCCCCCTCATCCGTGGATGTTTGGGGGCGTGGCGTGGATTTTTGGGGTTTTCCCGCCGTTCTCGGTTTTCCGAAATGGTCGCGGTCCACCAGAAACTGCGTTCATTGGTCGCAGTCTTGGGAGAACCGCGTTCATCCTTTGTGTTTTGGTCGAGGAGGCCTTCTAGCGTCGCGGTCGTGCGATAGACCGCTTTGGTCTAGTCGCGGTCATGGGATGATCGCTACTATCTGGTCGCGGTCCTCGGGCGACCGCTACCAGCGGGGTTGCGCGTGGTTAGTTGCGGTCGTGAGGTGACCGTGACAGCATGGTCGCGGTCTCCGGTTGACCGCTACCATCTGGTCGCGGTCCCTGGTCGACCACTATCTGGTCGTGGTCACCAGGTGACCACTACCACGTTCTGGTTTCTGTTTGCGCTGTTTTGACCTCCGGTCAACCCGGTTGTGACCCAGTGGTTGACTTTAGGTCTCGTGAGTGTCTCGGACACCCCGTGGAGTTTCGTGACCGTGTCTTTGGGTGTCCAGAGGAGGTCCCACTTACCTCATTTTGCGTGTCGTGAGCTTAAGGGTCCGGGTGACCTTTTAGCGTCCCGATTGTGTTGTGTTGGTCTCCGGTCGACTCGGTTGTGACCCAGTGGTCGACCTCCGGCCTTGTGATTATCCCGGACACCCCGTGAGTTCTGTGTCTGTGTTTCTGGGGTGTCGGGAGGGACCGTGTCACCTCGATTAGCATGCCCGTAGGTGTGGTGGGTTCGGGTGACCTCACGTGTTCCGGGCTTTCGTGTTACGCTCGATCGAGTCACCGTGTATTGGTGTGTGTGCGGTGGGGCCTCCCCCACATATCGTGGGTTTCTTTGGTCGGCGATTCCCATGTGGGCCACATGGTTGACCTTGGACTGCGAGTCCAGTTATCCGGCCTGGGGCTGGAGGTTTCTCGCTTGCTTCAAGATGGGAAATCGACATGGTGACTTGTGTGCTGCCTTGGGAATCGTGCTTCTGTGGTTTCCGCGTAGGCCGTGCCTATGGCCTGTGAACCGCGAGTCCATGTCCTAACTTGGGACTGGAGGTTTCCTGAGTTCCCAGGTGGGGGAATGGTCTCGGCGATTACGATTCGCCTCGTGAGTCATCACATTGTGGTTTTAGACCTAGGGATTAGGCCAGATTGACAGCTCAGTGCTGTCGTGTGCAACGGTCTTGACCCCGAGTCTTGTGACTCAAAGGCCGTTGGGTTTCGTAGGTCTAGTGGACCATCTGTAGTCTGGTGGCATCGTGCCACCTGTTACTCCATGTTACTCGCAATGGGTGCGTGCGTGGTTTTCTGTGTCCACGTTCTGTGACACGTCCACTAGTCGTAGCTTTCCCACGGCACGCGTGTGCTGGCTCGCCTGGGAGTGGCTGAGCGGCGTACCCGAGAGAGGCGGTGAGTAGGCTGGTTACCGCAGGGCCCCCGCGTACTTCCGAGTCCGGGTTTAGGGGGAAATACCAGCGAGAGGACAGGCCTAGGGCGTACGGTCTGAGTGTGCACACGAGGTTGGGGGCGTCGGACGGCGCCTGCAGGCGCGACCCCAACTAGTCCTTGTTCTATGGTACTGGTTACTGAGTGTGTCTGAGTCTCACGCCTGGGGCGTCGTAGCTAGACACTTGTGACGCGGTGTAAGACGTCAGGGGACGCATCTGGTCGTTCTTCTAGTGGGTGGTGCTCCTGTCACGTGACGTGGGTTGTCGTGTACCGGGTTTTGTTTCTGTCCGCGGGACGGGACTTCGTGAGTGGTTTCGGGAGTGTTCCCGGAGTCGAGGTCTGGGGTTTCCGGTGAGCTTCACCGAGGGCCTTTCCCCAGACAGTGTTGTGTTCACGACGGTAAGGTCGTGACCGTGTGATTTTGGCTCAGGCCCTTTTCGAAGGGCAGGCCTCCGCTACGGAGGTAGCGTGGCGTTTTCCTAGTAGCATGGCTAGGGCGGTTCGTGTCTGGTGGTCCCCGATCGTGGAATCGGGTGGTCGGGTGCGTGGCTTGGTTGTCCCCCCACGGGAGGCTGGGTCGTGTTTTCTGGTACAGTAGGAGTAGCTGTAGAGCCGAGTTTTGACCAGCCACCGGTTTGCTGTTCCTGCTGTAGTTGTAGCTCTCCTTTCCGCTACCGCCGTTGTTTCCGGTTGGGGTTCCGCGGGATCCCTGCTGAGTCTCTGTTTTGGAGACTCATCCCCTGCGTTTCAGGTGCGGCGGTTCTTCCTCGTGGTTCGAGGGTGCGGAGCGGAGGTTCTCAGTTGCCAGCTTGCCGGGCCGAGTGTTCACTTGGCATGTGGTACGTTTTACTACTTTAGACTATACTTTCTGTTGGACTGGACTCTGTTGTAGTCGTTTATTTATTTCTGTTAATTATTGAGTTGTCCTGCTTTATTTCCTATTTCTTTGTGCCTCCACACTCCTTTTAGCCCTTCCGAGCCCTCCCGGCTCGTGGGCGGCGGTGCGAGTCTCGGGTTATCGGGCCTTCCCGGTAATCGGATTCTCGGGCTGTTACAACTGGTATCAGGGCGGTGGTTGTGGACGTACATGGGAATTCGAGATATTACAGTGATCAGAGTCCGTAAGGTCCAGTATAGTCGGCAGCTGGCTTAGGGTTTTGTGTTCGCTTTCCGCCTTGTTTCTCGCTTGAGAGTTTGAGTGCGCTACGTGGCGCTGTGAAGGTGGTTACTGTCCGCGGCTTTCGTGCCAGCATGGGGTCTAAAGATCGAGGTCGAGAGCCTTCTCCCTCATCGGTGGTGGCCCTGGTTGTGCTGCGTTGGGCAGAGGTTGCTGGCAGGCGTGAGTTCGCGGTGCTGCGTTCGAGAAATCTGCGGCGTGGTCAGGTGGCTGGAGAGGACTGTTCGTGGTTAAGTGGCCATGAGCGCGCTCTGAGGGAGCTGCTGTCGGTTTTGGCCACTCCAGCTTGAGATTTATCCAGCCCCTGAGGTTTTCAGGTTGTGGTTTAAGGTGGCAGAGCGGGTGTTCTAATCGAGAAGTGTGCTCGGGTGAGCGGAATATCTTCTCGGTGAGCTGCTGTTTCGTCGAGCCTGATGTTCTTGTCGTGCTCTGTGGCGTCAGAAATGGCGTGTCGGTCCCGGTTGTCTTGCGAATTTCGAGGCAAGATTGGGCTGTGGTGTCCCAGTAAGTCTTGCTCCTGCACTCTTGTGTGCGAATGGGTTGTGTTCACCCTGGAGTTGCCTTGAGATGTAAAGGCTCCGCGGTGAGTTCGGGACTCGAGGATGAGCGTCGACGGTTGTTGTTAGGGCTCGTGTTGCGGCTCTTGGTGTGGTGTGTTGCAGTTCGAGGAATTGCAGCGGTGGTGCATCGAGAGATGTTGTGATCATGGTCCGATGGGACACTTGGTAAGAGTTGTCGAAGGAGCTGACCTGACGGAAGTGATGGTTTTCTTGGTGCTGGAAGGTGCTATTCCCAGCATGCGCGAGGCTCGAGGTTAGGTCGAGTGCGGAGTTTTCCTTCCGTTGGTCGGAGGTGCGATTGGTCTCTCCTCTGGTTGGAGAGATTGCATTTGGCCAAGGTTCGTCATCTTGCACTGTGCGTCTGGATTGGTTGGCCTTTGTGCGCCGTGAAATCCGTGCGAGACTGTTGACACCTTGAAAATGAACAAGGGTGAAAGCACAATTGAAAAGAGGATTAGACCAACAGTGAAAGACCAATGATGAAGCCCGTCAACCATTTACCCGGCTGAAGCCTTTGTCGGCCAAGCTGATGCCCGGTGCCGATATCATTCAGACGGCAACACTGATAAAGCAGCAGTCACTCGACTGATGGGACCTCCTAGCATACTTTAATGAGAGCTGTACTACTGCCTCATCCAAGAATCCACATATGACATGTCAGGGTATGTCAGATGTCGGCTTATTGACAGATGTGATATGAGATAAAGATGAAGCCGGTACCGGCAGATGAAGATTGTAAAGGCTTTTGCAAGGTCAGATCAATGAAGAAGAATCGTCTCCACAGATTATACGCCCGGCTGAGGTCTTCCCAGACTAAGGCTGATGTCCGATCTCGTCACCATTCAGGTGACGATATCGATAAAATGATACCCGGTTTTGTCATCATTCAGATGGCAATACTGATGGAACCCCTGTCTACGGACTGATGAAAACATATCAATGATATCAATGGAAGTTGTGTCACCAATGGAGGGCCCTTTTGGGTGATGATGCAAGTGGGCCTGTGAAAGTGGCTAAAGACCCAAGTGGGCCTGTGTGAAGGTGGCGCCGAGAGGTTGAATGCCTGCGCGCCGGGAAGCCCCAGCTGAGGCGCACCGTGATGAGGCCTGCCGAGAAGGGAGTTGACAGATATAAAACCCCTTCCCTTCGATAAAAAAGGGGAGATCAGAAGGGGAGATCGGGAGGATAGCCAGAAACCGAAGGAAAAAGAGAGCCCCAAGAAAAGTGACTCGAAGAAGCGAAGAGATATCTGAGAAGAAAGGAGGAAGAAGAAGCTCCAGGTGGGCTGCTCCGGGGAGGGAGAGGAGTCAATGCTCCGCCCTCCCCCATGCTTTCTTTTCTTTTCTTTGATGTAATCTAGCGAGTCTTTTCTCGATTTATCAAATGTAGCCGGAGAGTTCCGGTCTTGATTTCCACCTCTCTGCTTTGCATTTCTCTTTTACGATCTGTGTAAGTCTTCGATACAACGCAATGAAGTATCAACATGGCCCATTTGGGGCATCGATTGATTGAGATATCTGCTCTCCGTCTCTCTCCATGTACATAGTTCTCGGCTGAAAAGTCCAGTAGCCTAGACTCTTCGAGTTTCAGAGCCGATTGAATGAATCTGTTCTTCGAGGAGGGATGAAGATAGGACCCCTACCCCTATCTAATGGGTTATTGGGTTCCACTTTCTTCTCTCCTCCTGTCTCAATGGCAGATCCTCCGCATATAGTCCGAGTTTTCTCTTGAGCCCTTGTGCTGTTCAGGAACCAGAGACATCAATCTCTTGGTTCCCTGAACTGCTGGCTGTACAAAGATATGTCTGCTCTGCAGGTTAATGCCATCCCGCGAGATTCTAACAAGCAATGACCTCAGTCTCTCGACCCTCCATTCTAACCCTTGAATGATTAGGGTCTGGAGTTTCGGCGCTAAGAGTTCCTCCGTCGCCGGTTTTTCGATGCAGTTGGGCTCGTCTAGGGGATCAGAGACAGTCATCTCTTGATTCCCCAGACGGCCTGCAACAAACAGATGAAACCCTTCACAGGATATAAACGATGGTCTCTTTTCCCCTATTGATTCGGCCTTCCAATTCCCTTGGCATCCTTCAAACAATGACGAGCAAGGTACCCCTGTCATTCGGAGCAATGCCCCCTGCTGTCGGGCTGCCCAACTGTCTGGGCCTCGTCTTCACCGACCTTCTGCAGGTCAACAACGACGAGCAAGGCACCGCTGCAGGTGCCCCTATGAAGACTACTGGTAAGAAGGCTGGCTTACCGTAGAAGACGACCTCGACGGCCGTCGCCTGCTATGTACACCAAGTTCAAAGGAGGGACACGGTTCCCGTTGCTGCCCAGAGGGGAAAGAGAAATAACCGGAGAAGCCGGTATGCTGCTGCTGAGCATCGTCTTTCCAATTCTGGGAAGACAATGATGATGGGAGATGTTAGGGTGAACCTCAACGGTCGCCCCAGAGAAGTCCGACCGGACAGGATTGTCCCGACTGTCCAGACCGACAACAGGTTCCGCGTCCTGGCCGCTAGGAGGGCCAACTGGGAAGCTGATGAAAGGAAGCCGCTGGCGCCCAAGCCAGCAAAATATAAACAAGTCTGGCGACCAAAGAAGATTCAGAGCTGGGCCCCAGCTCGATATGAGAAGAAGGCTACTGAGGATGCTGTTGCCCGCTTCAGGGCAGGAAGCAGAAGAGAAGAAAGAAACTACAGAAGAGATGATGTTGCTGCTTACCCCAAAGCTCTGGGGAGGAGAGATGAAAAAAATGATGAAGGAAGAAATCTGATTACTACTCGCCCCGTGATGAAGGGCAAAAGATATCAAAAGAATGAAGACCTTACTATCACCCATCCCAGGGCCAAAGGCAAAAGATGGCAAAGGAAGAACTATGATGACACTGTCAACTACTACCAAGATGGCGATATGGGAATAAGCAAACCAGTCACGGTTGCCATTCCAAGAAGACCAAGAGCCTGTGCCAGACAGGCTGACATATTCAAATATTCCAAAGCCGAGCATTTGAATGCTCAGATGACAAGACTGGCTCATCAGCAGAAAATCCAGGAAAGATTGATACTCCGACCAGAGCCGCGAAGGCACGATCCAGAGGAGATGAAACAAGTGGTCCAAGACTACTTCCATTACCTGGTGTAGACACGCCAAAATTGACATTATTTTGAGTATTTATCATATTGCCTTGTAATGCCCCATTTGACCCTCAAATTAGCTTATTTGAGTATTTTTTCCATTTTTCATGGATTTTCTCCCCTTTTCCTCGTTTTTAAATTAACGCCCTGGAGAGGGGCGTGTTTTTTTAAAACGCGGCCTGATCCAGGGCGTGTCTCCCCCATTTTATCTATTTCTCCCCATTTTACCTATTTTATAAATTCGTGACCTGGTGAAGGGCGTGTTTTAAAACACGACCTGACCTGGGGCGTTTCTTGATGAAAGGACGCCCTGAGATGAGGGCGTCAATTCCCAGCATTATCCAATTTTCGAAAAAGAATAAATATTTTGATAAATGTTAATTAACGCCCTTCTTGGGGCCGTGTTTTAATTAACGCCCCTTCCTGGAGGCGTGTTTCAGAATTTCCAAATAAAAAAAATATTTATTTCCAAAATTGATCTGGGAGTTGACGCCCTTGGCCAGGGCGTGTTTTGAATTAACGCCCTATGACAGGTCGTCAATTCTTGAATTGACGCCCTGACCAAGGGCGTGTTTCATCTTCTGGCTTCGCAGCCCTTTCCCCAGAGAGTCCTTGCTTCGTTAGATACCTGCTTGGTTTGGGCTCTTGCCCATTCTTATCATTTCCCTTTTGGGACTCTTGCCCATGTTTATCTCTTCCTCAACCTATTTAATAGAGCCATTGGCTCTGTTAATGAGGTTCGGATTCCTCTTCTCCCTCCTCTCCTCCCTCCGTTCTTCTTCTTCTTCTGTTTGGTTTTTTTTGTTTTCTTCTTCTTACGCAGGTGTTGTTCTTGGCTAAGGAGAGGCTTCTTCACGGTTCAAGTCTTCATCCCTTTTGAAGCTTTCTCCCCATCGAGCATTCAAGCCAAAAGAGCCACCAAACAAGATTTTTCTATCTTATCTCCCCCTTATTTTGTATTTTTCATTAGTTCATGATACATGCATCGTGTTTCATTGTTATATTGATTTTCCTCAACCATCATATTGAGATCTCCCCATAGTGCAACTCTTGCACTCTTTCCCTTTAATTTTTATTCATATTTTCATGCATTCATCATATATCTCCCACCCTTTTGCATAGGGGTTTAAGGGCCAACACCCACAAGGTGTGTCTTGCACATCTTTTCATGCTCATCTTTCTATATAAGAATTTGATGCTACACACCATGTTCTAATTCAATTCTTTTGTGGTGTTTGTGTCTCTTTTTGTAAGGGTAATAATTAAAGAACTCTCTTCATCGGCCGGCCGATTTGAAGAGAAAGGAAGCACTCACATCCCCGCATCTTTTGAGGTACTTTTCGCGATCATTCCTCCCATGTTCTTATTGATTATATTTTTGAGACCTCGTGTCTCTGGCGATCACACACTCCCCTTGTGCACCTCGTGCATATATATTTTCCTCCATATTGATGATTATCGCATGTCTTTTCTTTGATATTTTTCTTAAGTGGATTATTCTAAATTAGAGATCTACAAATTGGCGATCACGGTGGGACACTTTGTGTTCTTTATTTATTACCCTTTCCCCTTAGGCACCCGCGTGTGCTATCTCCCCTATTGCACCCTCGGTGCGTCTCCTTTTGTGCCCCTCGGGCACCCTCCATTGGCTTTGCACTCTTCCCTAAGTGATTTGCCAGTTTGTTATTTTTTTTAGAATTTCCACTTATTCCAAATCTTTGATGAGCATGCTGTTATCTTAATATCCATATTGTTGATTGCCTGCTGTGACTGTGAGTGCTTGATACTGTCGGCCGTGAAGGTTTTCTGGAAGAAAGGTAATTAGCGCCTCTGACAGAGGCGCGTTTTAAGTTAACGCCCTAACTCGGGGCGTCTTATTCCAGTGTAACGACCTCTGGCAGGGCGTCTTCGAGCATATCTCCTGATTTCTTCCGTTATTTTACGCTACCTGTGAATTAACGCCCTGATCTAGGGCATCTTTTACTTGATTAGCGCCCCAAATCAGGGCGTGTCTTGTGAATTTGACGCCCTCTGGAAAGGGCGTCCTTTTATTGATAGCGCCTCACCCTAAGGCGCGTTTTACCCTGCCCCTGGGCCCCTCACGTTGATTCACGACAGTTACACTATCGTTTCTTTGGTTAGTAGCGCCCCCTTCTAGGGCGTGTTTTTTACTGTGGGTTTCCAGAACCCTCCCGGCTGTGGTTTTTCATGATATTTCATGCTTATCTTTGTTAATTGATCATATTATTGTGGTTGGCCTGATTTCCCCTGTTGCATTCATTCTTTGCATTGATTTGGGAGCCCCCCTCCTCTTCATTAGGATCCACACACCCTCTTAGAATCGGGACGACCCTCTATTGAGCATTCCGTCTCTTTGGACCGGAAATCCCTTTTCCAAGCCTCCATAAGTCCCCGCACCCGTGGATTCCCTCACGGACACCGGGCATGTTGTACCCTTTGAAGTCCCGAATTAATTGGCCTAAACGTGGTGAGAGAGTGTTCCTAGTTGGCATTGGAGTTAAATCACATTTGAAACTAGGTTCCTCCCCTTGTGTGAATCATATCAATTTGCATAAATTCATTAATTCACCAAGGATCGAACATAAGAAATCAAGGTAACCATCACAACTTGTGTGTTTCTTTGCAAATTGTTTGCACACTAAATTGCTTGAATGGCTTACTTTGATAGACAAAATAACATGTTCAATTCAATTAATGTTCATGAGAGTGATCAACCTAGCACATCTTATTCCCCTCAGATTCAACATTCTCACCATACTTTCAAAGGACCACGTCCTCACTCTTATGGTGTTGCCCGACCCTTGGGCAATGTCCAATCCAATGGTCCTTCAACTCAATTTCGAGCCACTATTCCCATTAAGCCCTCTCGTCCCAATGATGAGAAGGTCTCCTAGATTTTACATGCATTAGATCATCTCACCCCTCAACAGATCCAAGCCCTTAAGGCCGCTGTTGAGGGTGCATCTCCTTCATCTTCCCCTTCCAATCCTAATCGGGTGGCCCATCACCCACCTCCCTCTTCTATTCACGACCCTCCACGGGTGGCCCATCACCCACTTTCCTCTTCCACTCATGTTCCTAATCGGGTAGCCCATTACCCATCTCCCTCTATTCACACTCCTCCTCGGGTGGTCCGACACCCGCCTCCTTCTATTCCTCCTCCATCACGGCCCCGCGGCCCATTTACTCCTTGCAATCCGACCCGTCCGGGTTCTTTTACGGGTCATCCCGTCAACTCCCCTCCACGGCCTTTTTGTGCGGCCCCTCCTCCTTCAAGGCCCTGCCAACCCTCGGTTGTTCAAGTCACACTCCTCCAACAATCTCTGCTTGATAAGATTACTTTGATGGAGGAACAAATAAAGAGGGTCACGGCTCCTCCTACTCCAGTCAATCCTCTCCATGCCGCTTTGGACGAGATTACAAAGATGGAGAGAGAATGGAAAGACAGGAGAGATGATTACGGCGTCGGCGGCTCAAGCAAGCAGGAGCCGGCATTTGAAGAATCCAAGGCAGTGTACGATGATGATGAAGCTCCGCAGGCACCCCTTCCGAGTTTCCTTAATTTCCCGTTCTCTCTACTATCATTTGATAAACCTCCTGCTCAGGATGAAACCATCCCAGATCCAACCCCTATTTATGAGACTAGTTGGTGTTACGATGATGGGTCGATACTTCAATCACCCACACCGACACATTGTAAGTCTCCTCCTATCCTTGACACCACATACATTACACCTCCTCCAGTTGCACCATTAACCTCCACAACACTGGCCTCCCCTAAGCCTTCCACTATTAAACCTCCACCCGTTAAGCCATCTACCTCCACACCATTAGCCTCCATCGAACCCACCATTGAACCTTCCCCAATTAACCTCCCATTACCGCCACCTCGGCCTTTCATTATCCCTTTAAAACCCACTTTACCTACCCCACCATTTAACCCTTCACCCTTACCTATGGTTAATCCTGAGCAGGATCCACCACTTTTTGCACTCGAGCTAACCCCGACCGCTTGCAAGCAAAGGGAGAAACTTGATGTGTTTGAACCTCCGTCTCCACTTACGCCAACACTTTCCATTATACCTCCACCACTCACAAAGCCTTCCGCCTCCGCTTCACCTCCTTCTACTACTCGGAATGGGGGGCCTTCTACAAGCACAGGTGCCGAGGACGATCAAGAGCCGGGCAGCAAGGATTTGGCCGCGCCATTCAAGATTCAAGAATTCATTTGCCGGATGCCAATCCGGGTTATTGTGCCAAGCACGGTCGAAGAAGCCAAGTCGCCGGCATGCCTAGCATTGATGCTGTGTAAGGGCCGGGCAGGGCACCCTTTGTTCCAATTTCTAAATTTTGAATCTTTGGGCAACATAATGCTTCCGAGCCCAACTTTCCAACTCCCTCACACCATTACTTTGCACTCTCCAAGGGAGTTGACATTCACCATTGAAGCTTCGGCAGGGGCTATTTCTCATACACTTTCACTGCCGTGGAGGGGCAGTTATCTTAATGCTAAGGGGCCATCCCTTATTTGTTCCACTTTCTATTCATCCATCTCTATCACTTTTTCTTCATGGGCCATTCCCAGGGTTAGGAGGAGGATCTCATCCTCTCGCCCTTCACATTCTTCATATTCTTTGCATTTCATGCATTCATCGCATCCATCCCATTGCATGCATTTGCACCTCCTGCTTCCCGGGTTTCCAAACCCGTATCTTCCCCGCCTTCCAGCACCTCCGGATATTCCGCACTTCCCATCTTATTCATCTTCATCTTTTTATCCACTATCCCTGGGGCATCGCGTCCCTTTTCCTACTATCTCCCTGGAACCTCCAGGAATTTTATCCCTCCTCTTTGGGCATCTCGCCCTTTCTGATTCTCCTCCTCCGGAACCTCCGGATTTTCCCCTTGGGCATCGCGCCCCTTCTCATTTGCTACCTCCGGAACCTCCGGATTTTCCTCCTGATCCTCCTTCATTCCTCTCTCTTGGGCATCGCGCACCTTTCCACCTTCCTCCTCCGGAACCTCCGGACCTTTCTCTCGGGCATCGCGCCCCTTTCCACCTTCCTCCTCCGGGACCTCCGGATTTTCCCCTTGGGCATTGCACCCCTTCTAATTTGCTTCCTCCGGAACCTCCAGACTTTTCCCTCGGGCACGACGCCCCTTTCCACCTTCTCCTTCCTGATTTCATTCCTCCGGAACCTCCGGATTTTTCTCTCCTCCCTGGGCATCGCGTCCCTCGGCATTTGCTTCCTCCGGAAACTCCGGACCCTCCATCTTTCTTCCGATTCATCTTTCTAATCTTCCTGAACATCACATCCTTCATTTTGTTCTTCCTTTTCCATCATCTTTTTCCCTATTTCTCCCCAGGGCATCGCATCCCTTCTTTCAATATTCTTCCGGAGCCTCCGGATGATTTTTCCTCTCATGATTCTCCTTTACTTCCGGACCCTCCAGATCCGCCTCTTTCCATCTACCAATTTCTTCTTCTAATTCCTCCTGATTCTGGGTCCGACCCAACTTCTTCCACATCCACTGCCTTGGGCATCTGCCCTTTCTCCCATTGCTTTCGAGACTTTAGTCCTCATTCCTCCTTCTAATTCTCCTCTCCTTCTGTAGACTGTTCCATGTGATCAGGGTCTCCGCGCCTTAGTGAGGGAGTTCTAGCCCTCGCCTCTTTTCCTTTTTTTCCTTATTCGTCTGAGTCTGGTCTTGGCACCACTCCTTCTTGTTAAGCCACTTTCAATCCTTTGCTTCCAATCCTTTATCTGCCTAAGAGGACTATCCCACGATGATCAACCTCTCGCGGCAGCTGCTTTAACAAAGGTTGCAAGGTAACATATTGGCGTAAGTATGCATTTATATGATATCATTACCTCATTACTTCACGCATGATTTTCAAAATGAAGTGCTTCCAAACAAGATTAAGAGTGGTGTTTTAAACCTTTATCTTAAGCTTTTGTTTAATTGAAATCATTCTCAAAAGAGTCTTTAGGCTTGCTTATGTAGCACCTTGGTTAATAAGAACCCCGTGCTGGGAATTCAACATTCTCTCCCTGCTTGTTAAGATCAACCCTCAGCTGGGCACCTCACACACTTCACGGCGTCCTTAGCCGGCTCCTTTGGTTAAACACCGTTGCTACCTTGGCCATGCCATGAGTATATCTGAAAGTCTTTTCTCTTCTTTACTCGGCCACGTGCAGGAGCAAGAGGTTGACGGATGAGATGACCAACCTTGGTAATCCCCAATACGAGAGGAGTCTCAAATAGGGGCAGTCTTGACCCAAACTAAATATGAATTTCATGATATACATCTCGCCAAAAGGGCTATTATGAAAATCAAGTCAGAATTTCAATAAATTCAAGATTGTGAATTATGGCATGTCAAGAGTGGCGAAGTCCCCGCAGGGAAAACCCTGGTCGTATGCATGTCAAGGGTCTAAAAATTAAAGGTACAAAGCCCCGGCACAACAGACTACCTCTTTGAAGGGAACACCTTGGAAGGAATTCAAGTCCCGATATCTCCCATCCTGCACAAAGCTTATCTCCAATTGTTCTTCTCTTCTCCCTCCAAGACCGAATGTTTCTCAGGTATGGCCTTGGTAGGGGCACCGTTGATCAAAGACGGTCGGTTATAGGATGCCACTTTCGATGCACGTCCAGCTTTGGACAGTTTTAGCGAAAAGGGAAGGAACAAGGACCCCTAGCCAGTGGTTCAAAATAACCCTTTGATGCTGCATTAACAATGTCTAAGCTAAAATCCAAAAAAATTGAATATTTCCCGATCAAAATCCTAACAAAAATTCAAAATATTTTCCAAAAATCTCCATAAAAATTCAAATATTTTCAAAACTCATAAAAATTTGCATATTCCAAAACTCATAAAAATTTGCATATTTCTAAAATCCAAAAATTTGCATTATGGTGTTTTACAAGAACAGCTTTGCAAGGACCGAGAGCACGGGATGGGTTCTCTCTCCACCTATTGCTATCAATCTATTGATTCCTCCCAATATTCTCATGACATGGCACCTAGGGGCATCATCTCCCTATATCATTCTGATTATCATATCTCATGATTATTCATCTCCAAATCTTTTTTTAGTCAACTCCTGCTAATTTCATCTGATCACTCCGCCGATGGGCATTATCAGATCCTGATTATTTAACTCCAAAACTTGATTAGCCAGATTGTCATCCTCATGACAAACAACAAATAATGATGCTTTGCTATGCCATGATTTGACTTATGCTGTTCATGATATATGCTATGATTGGTTGCTTTGATTCATGCTATGCATGCTATGATTAAATGCCTTATTCATTGCTTGTTATATCTTGGCTAATGAATTTTTGAGCGCAGGATAAGAGGCTCTTGGTCCCACCGACTGGGCATCATCATCCAAGCCCCACGGTGCTTGCAGCTCATTTCTCAGTTCCCATGCTTATTGATATCATCATCTCCTGTATGCATTTTACTATATGTTACATATGTTACTAGATTATATCAAGGACCTTGTGGCTTTGGTAAATCTGGGATTTGAGTTCCCCTTCATCAAAAATAATGATGATTCCAGAGAAGTCTTAGTCACACGGATAGGCCGTTGAGCCGTCCAAGACTGGGGACGATGGTTCCCTTTTTACGAGTTGGTGCGTGGATAAACGGGCTTCGGCTTAGTATCAGCTCGCAGAATTGGTTTCTTGACCCAGTCTGGGCAGTTTAACAATATTATCCTTGATTATATTATATTTTCATTTGTTATTTTCCCTTTAGCCCAGCATGCATTCATATAGGACTTTGAATTAACATTGGAAAATCATTCTGATAAGCTGATGTTGAGAGTTGAATTGATCTTAATCTTTCTCGATATGAGATTTTCATTGTCGAATTGGATCTTCAATTCGTTTTGTTGTTATTTTGGGTGATTTTCTCGAAAGCTCCTTGTTTGGATTTTTATCATCTTATTTTATCTCCTCTCCTTTGATCCACCTTGGCTGCAGCACGTCCACTGGTTGGTAACCGCTCCCCAATGGTGAAATCTACAGGTTTGTGATCTGGGGTACTTCCACCGCGCTGGAAGTTGATCATTTATTTTATCTCCTTCGTGCACCGCGTGCACATCTCCGCGTTTTATCCAAACATTGTTGATTTCGTTGGATTTCCCGAGATTTGCTTCATCTCGAGCTTTTGATTTCATTTCTTATCAAGTGATGTTGATTGCGTGTCTCATCACACCTTGGCATCTACTTTTCAGTTTGCTACGCTCCCTTGCAAAGCTAACGCCAAGACGGGACAGCTGTAGACACGCCAAAATTGACATTATTTTGAGTATTTCTCATATTGCCTTGTAATGCCCCATTTGACCCTCAAATTAGCTTATTTGAGTGTTTTTTCCATTTTTCATGGATTTTCTCTCCTTTCCCTCTTTTTTAAATTAACGCCCTGGAGAGGGGCGTGTTTTTTAAAACGCGGCCTGATCCAGGGCGTGTCTCCCCCATTTTATCTATTTCTCCCCATTTTACCTATTTTATAAATTCGTGACCTGGTTGATGCGGGACGGACACGGGAGACGACACTATACAGTGCCACCCTCGGACTCTAGATGAAGACGCGACCAACAATGCACACCAGGGAGACACTAAGCCCGACACTACGAGCTCCTAGTGGCAAAACGTCGCTAATAGAAGTACAAGCTCACTCGGCGTCCCATGCGAGGGAAAGCGTGGATCGTGCGCGGTTAAGGAACCGGCAGAGTTCAAGGTAGTCAGACTCACTTCCGGACTCGGATCGAGTCGCGGGACGGGTCACTCTCATGCTCACAGCGGTGACATGGACACACGGGCTAGGAACCTACACTCTCGGCAGCGGCCTAAGACCGTATACTAGCTAAGCAATGTAACGCCAAGAAGTTAAGACCTTTACCTCCACGCACCCGGCGTGGCGAAGACACCCCGGCTGACTTACGGACCCCCGGTTAACATAATTCACAGCAGTACAAAAGGATTCGACCCACTCCACGCAGGGAGGTAAAAGGTCACATGTGGGCCCCAGGGATCACAAATCAGGTTGACAGGCAGCATCTTGATGTCGACTCGACGCGCCGAACTCCGCGTTTTCGTGCTTCCCGAATGGCGGGTTCTGCGGGCCCGTGGGGCCCACGGATGGCGCTGTCCTCCGGATCTGCGAAGGTGGGTCCCACTATGATGGAGACCCTTGGTGGCGCGCCTCCACGGACGGCGGTCGGCCGGAGACACCGATTGGTGGCCGGTCGGGTCCGATCTTCAAGTTGTGGAATGGCTGCCCACGGATTTCAGTTCTGTTTTCCCTGCGCGCGCTCCGGCGAAAACAGCCGCTGCGGTCGGCCCCGTCGCCGGAATGCGACAAGACTAGCGCCGTTGGAAAGAGGACTCAAAATCCTCCAACCTAGGGCCAGTGGAATCTTCTGAACCTCTGTGGACCTGGACCTTAACTAATTTTCAACTCTCTGTTACACAGTTCCAGAACTCTCAGATCAGTACCTTAGTTCCCTATAAACGGCCGTTGACCGCCTACTTACAGTGGGATTCAGACATCAAGCTCTTCTTCGAAGTGATTGATATTTAAACCACGAAGCTGGGACAATTTTTGGAATTGGATTCCGAGGTGGTGGTGATTTGATAGGAATTTTAGAGTGTCTAGTGGTCAGATCTGGGAACTGGCAGAAAGTACTGTAGCTAGGGAAGAACTCGATTTTTGTAAAATATAAGATGGACTCACAAAAATTCAAGAAAATTTGGGGATAGAGGGGCTAGTGGACAGAATGCCCAGTAAAATTGGGCGAACTAACAAAAATCAAAAAGTGGACCTAAGACTTAAAACGCAGGGCGGGTGGAAATGGAAACAGATAGGAGACAGATCTAGAAACTGGGATTGGACGAAAATAAAAAAATACCAAATGAGCTCTTTATGACCAACCAAAATTCTGAGGACGTGCTGGACACCTCTGGAACATCCAGTAAAATTCCCAGCTCGATCTGAGGCCGTGGCTGAGACTGACATTTCGTAGAAGCTGCTGTGGTACTGCGCGGACAGAACTCCGGCGGTGGCGATAGCGGCTCGTGGCGGCGGCGGCGGCGACCGGAACTGATAGGGTGGAGTCACACCACCAAGAGGCAGCCTTCACAGCTGCAAGGGGGAGAGGGAGAGAGGAAGGGGGCAGCCTAGGCCTTGCTCCAACATTAAGTTTGATTCAAATGGCATTAATTCATCAAAATGGGAAAATACAAGCATATATAGGTCACCCATCTAATCCATCCTCCACCGTTGGATCTAGGGGTGTGAGATGGAGGGTTGGGATGGCTTGTGACCATTCCACAAAAATACAATTAAAAAAATAAGGGGGGGACAGTCTATTGACTAGGGGGGGAACAAGCTTGACATGGTAGGTGGGTGTTGGTTGGAAATGTTGACTATTTTGGTCCCTTGTCCCCCATGTGGATAATTGACCATTCAAACTTCTAGATGCCCCATGTGGCATGTTGACTGACCCCACGTGGGACCCTAGGCTGAGGTGGCCCAATGGGGTGGGGCCCGTGGGGCCCACAGGGTCCGAAATGCTCGTAAGTCCCTATTACACTCAAAATGGCAAACCGAATGCAACGAAATAAATATAAATTACACACACATAAAGTCTAGCTAAATATAATAAATGGGGAGGCTCAAGGCGGAGTCTCTAGGCTGTCTCCGAGCCAGATGGACGCTGAGGTGGCTCGTGTCATGCTCCGTGTGCGGTACCGGTGGCTCGGCGTATCGTGCCGATCAACTGCTCGGGTGTCCGCACCAATTCTCCCCGGGTGGGAGAAACTCGACCCTGTCGAGTAAGGGTCTACATTGCTCCTGTATCGCTCCAAAAGGTCTAGATCAATCCGCTGCAACTCACCATGTGTGATCCATGTGTCCTTTGTAGCGGGCCGTCCTCTCCATCGCACTAGGTAGCGCGGGTAAGATCCACTCCTGGTAACTGTCACCTGCTCATCCAGTATATGATCTATATGCTCACGCTGCCGTAACAACGGGGCTGGAGGTGGACACTCAGGTGTGGGATCACTCTCAAGGGGAGGAGATGGCTCGAAAGGCTCACTAGGGGTCACCGCTGGGTCCCTATATGCAACTAGATCCGAAACATTAAAAGTAGAGCTTATACCATATTCCTCGGGCAAGTCCACAACATACGCATTGGATCCAACGCGTTTCAACACTCTAAAGGGACCGACTCCGCGAGCTTGCAACTTCTTAACGGTTCCAGAGGAAAACCGTTCAGGTCTTACCCTGATCATGACGTATTCGCCCTCTTGGAACTCTCGGTGGTGTCGGTGGACATCGGCTAACTCCTTGTACCGTGCATTGCTGGCCTCAACTGTGACGACGAACATCGTCATGCAGACTCCTAACATGATAGCAAAAGAAAAGAAACACAGGATGCACACACGACCTAACATGCTTAGCAAAAGAAAAGAAACACACGGATGCACACACGACCCTAAACAACCCTACAGTTAGTAAAACCCAATCATATGCAAGGTGGTCTAGGACATCCGAATGTGTGCCATGCATGCATTTGACATAACCGGAGGTTAATGTCATGGTGGACTCCTAGACATCCTACGATGCACCAACCATGGACATGGGGTTTGGATGTGGGAAGTCCGGGAGGCTTGGGTGGTTGAGGTGGGCCGGGGGAACCAAAGTCTTCATTACCACCAAATGACGGTTCGGACCTATTGCCATGTGAAGGTTGCCAGGCCCGAGTAGGAGGGGTGTGATAGTGGACTTCCTTAAAGAGGGGGAATGGAGGTTGTGGGCCAAGGGGCCCCTGAAGAAAGGGATCGAAGGGATCAAAGAATGTGTGACCCCTCGATATGGATTCCCTCATCTCAAGATCCCATGTGTGGAATTTTAGAAGGTGTTGATGGTCACCTTCATCCATCGACGTAGATGGTACTGTGTATAGGAGATAGGGTTCCTCCCTCGGGATAAAAGGAGTGAAGTCAGGCTCGGTCGGTAAGGGGAGGAGTAAAAGAACCTCCATGGTGATATGGCCCACAGTGCACATGGAGGTGATAGACCCTAAGGTTGGATGTGTGAAGCTACGACCTATAGGTTGGTCAAAGCCTGGGGCCAACAAGTGCGTAAAAGTCAATTGCCGGTCTAACCCTTTAAGAAGGTCATCCAATGTATCCACATGGTGACTAGACCGGAAAGTGGTATGGAATGAGTTGATTGGCACCAGAGGTAGGATAGGGTCCATAGATGGGAAGGGAAGTGGGACCAAGCTATCCTTGAGCCAACTAAGTAGTGGCTCGGCTATGTAAAGTGTACCCGTTAGAAATACGGGTGGCTCGGGCTTGGGTGGCTCCCAATGAGATGGTTCCAAGAGGGTGGTAGCATGGGAGCTCTCGTGGGTGGGGAATGAGGATCCACCATGATGGGGAGAGGGCCTGGGGACTCCGTTGTTGGAGCCGGGTTAAGACTACCGGCGATGACCTCCTTAGATTCGTGTAGGAGTATGTCACTAGGAGTATGTGTCCTATCCACCCCATCCAACCGGTCCAAAATCATTTGCATAAGTTCGACAACGGAGTGGGTTGGAATAGGGATATCATGGTGGACTCGCCCGTAGTCAACCGACCTAGGAATGGGTCTTGGCTCACCTACGTGTGGGGCTCTTTGCCTCTGACTAGGACCCACTTGGTTGGAAGTGATTGGCTGGGGCCGGTTGGAGGTGACCGGTTGGGGCACGTAGACCTTCCTAAGCTCTCTCTTCATGTCCCACCATGACTCGATGGGCCATTGCCCCCTAACCTCTCTCATTCTTTCGATGTAATCCCACTTTTTGACAGCCTCATGAAGAAGCCGCTCTTTGGCGAAAGAGAGTTGCATTGCCTCGGACATAGTATAACAAATTAAGTAGGTGTCCATGGTGGCCTCCCACTTGAGGTAGATACCCGGGTCATTGGAGCCAAAAAAATCTGAGGCTTCAGGCCTACAGAAGCAGAGAGGATGGTTGCCAAGCCCATGGGTGGGCAAACGGTCATATCGCCTGGGCGACCGGGAGCCCATCGGAAACTCGGAACTACAAGATGGGCATGATGACAAGAGACAAGACAAACCGACTAATGCAAACACACACTAGATGATGCACTTAGACCTAAACCAATATCCAGTACGGGGCGGAGTTAATCGATCCGAAGATCACTCCCGCAAGTGTGTGACCTCCCGGTAGGCGTAGCCTAACGTTCGGACAACACCTTTTAAGATACCGAATAAAGGGTGCAAATGCAATTTAAAACACACTTTTTTTTGTTTTGAGAATAATGATGGTCCTAGACTCGACTTAGACCATGATGCATGTAAGACATATGCAATGACTACCCTAGACTCAACTTGCTCTGATACCAAACTGATGCGGGACGGACACGGGAGACGACACTATACAGTGCCACCCTCGGACTCTAGATGAAGACGCGACCAACAATGCACACCAGGGAGACACTAAGCCCGACACTACGAGCTCCTAGTGGCAAAACGTCGCTAACAGAAGTACAAGCTCACTCGGCGTCCCATGCGAGGGAAAGCGTGGATCGTGCGCGGTTAAGGAACCGGCAGAGTTCAAGGTAGTCAGACTCACTTCCGGACTCGGATCGAGTCGCGGGACGGGTCACTCTCATGCTCACAGCGGTGACATGGACACACGGGCTAGGAACCTACACTCTCGGCAGCGGCCTAAGACCGTATACTAGCTAAGCAATGTAACGCCAAGAAGTTAAGACCTTTACCTCCACGCACCCGGCGTGGCGAAGACACCCCGGCTGACTTACGGACCCCCGGTTAACATAATTCACAGCAGTACAAAAGGATTCGACCCACTCCACGCAGGGAGGTAAAAGGTCACATGTGGGCCCCGGGGATCACGCAAATCAGGTTGACAGGCAGCATCTTGATGTCGACTCGACGCGCCGAACTCCGCGTTTTCGTGCTTCCCGAATGGCGGGTTCTGCGGGCCCGTGGGGCCCACGGATGGCGCTGTCCTCCGGATCTGCGGAGGTGGGTCCCACTATGATGGAGACCCCTGGTGGCGCGCCTCCACGGACGGCGGTCGGCCGGAGACACCGATTGGTGGCCGGTCGGGTCCGATCTTCAAGTTGTGGAATGGCTGCCCACGAATTTCAGTTCTGTTTTCCCTGCGCGCGCTCCGGCGAAAACAGCCGCTGCGGTCGGCCCCGTCGCCGGAATGCGACAAGACTAGCGCCGTTGGAAAGAGGACTCAAAATCCTCCAACCTAGGGCCAGTGGAATCTTCTGAACCTCTGTGGACATGGACCTTAACTAATTTTCAACTCTCTGTTACACAGTTCCAGAACTCTCAGATCAGTACCTTAGTTCCCTATAAACGGCCGTTGACCGCCTACTTACAGTGGGATTCAGACATCAAGCTCTTCTTCGAAGTGATTGATATTTAAACCAAGAAGCTGGGAAAATTTTTGGAATTGGATTCCGAGGTGGTGGTGATTTGATAGGAATTTTAGAGTGTCTAGTGGTCAGATCTGGGAACTGGCAGAAAGTACTGTAGCTAGGGAAGAACTCGATTTTTGTAAAATATAAGATGGACTCACAAAAATTCAAGAAAATTTGGGGATAGAGGGGATAGTGGACAGAATGCCCAGTAAAATTGGGCGAACTAACAAAAATCAAAAAGTGGACCTAAGACTTAAAACGCAGGGCGGGTGGAAATGGAAACAGATAGGAGACAGATCTGGAAACTGGGATTGGACGAAAATAAAAAAATACCAAATGAGCTCTTTATGACCAACCAAAATTCTGAGGACGTGCTGGACACCTCTGGAACATCCATTAAAATTCCCAGCTCGATCTGAGGCCGTGGCTGAGACTGAAATTTCGTAGAAGCTGCTGTGGTACTGCGCGGACAGAACTCCGGCGGTGGCGATAGCGGCTCGTGGCGGCGGCGGCGGCGACCGGAACTGATAGGGTGGAGTCACACCACCAAGAGGCAGCCTTCACAGCTGCAAGGGGGAGAGGGAGAGAGGAAGGGGGCGGCCTAGGCCTTGCTCCAACATTAAGTTTGATTCAAATGGCATTAATTCATCAAAATGGGAAAATACAAGCATATATAGGTCACCCATCTAATCCATCCTCCACCGTTGGATCTAGGGGTGTGAGATGGAGGGTTGGGATGGCTTGTGACCATTCCACAAAAATACAATTAAAAAAATAAGGGGGGGACAGTCTATTGACTAGGGGGGGAACAAGCTTGACATGGTAGGTGGGTGTTGGTTGGAAATGTTGACTATTTTGGTCCCTTGTCCCCCATGTGGACAATTGACCATTCAAACTTCTAGATGCCCCATGTGGCATGTTGACTGACCCCACGTGGGACCCTAGGCTGAGGTGGCCCAATGGGGTGGGGCCCGGGGGGCCCGTGGGGCCCACGGGGTCCGAAATACTCGTAAGTCCCTATTACACTCAAAATGGCAAACCGAATGCAACGAAATAAATATAAATTACACACACATAAAGTCTAGCTAAATATAATAAATGGGGAGGCTCAAGGCAGAGTCTCCAGGCTGTCTCCGAGCCAGATGGACGCTGAGGTGGCTCGTGTCATGCTCCGTGTGCGGTACCGGTGGCTCGGCGTATCGTGCCGATCAACTGCTCGGGTGTCCGCACCACTGGTGAAGGGCGTGTTTTAAAACACGACCTGACCTGGGGCGTTTCTTGATGAAAGGACGCCCTGAGATGAGGGCGTCAATTCCCAGCATTATCCAATTTTCGAAAAAGAATAAATATTGTGAAAAATGTTAATTAACGCCCTTCTTGGGGGCGTGTTTTAATTAACGCCCCTTCCTGGAGGCGTGCTTCAGAATTTCCAAATAAAAGAAATATTTATTTCCAAAATTGATCTGGGAGTTGACGCCCTTGGCCAGGGCGTGTTTTGAATTAACGCCCTATGACATGTCGTCAATTCTTGAATTGACGCCCAGACCAAGGGCGTGTTTCATCTTCTGGCTTCGCAGCCCTTTCCCCAGAGAGTCCTTGCTTCGTTAGATACCTGCTTGGTTTGGGCTCTTGCCCATTCTTATCATTTCCCTTTTTAGACTCTTGCCCATGTTTATCTCTTCCTCAACCTATTTAATAGAGCCATTGGCTCTGTTAATGAGGTTCGGATTCCTCTTCTCCCTCCTCTCCTCCCTCCGTTCTTCTTCTTCTTCTGTTTGGTTTTTTTTGTTTTCTTCTTCTTACGCAGGTGTTGTTCTTGGCTAAGGAGAGGCTTCTTCACGGTTCAAGTCTTCATCCCTTTGGAAGCTTTCTCCCCATCGAGCATTCAAGCCAAAAGAGCCACCAAACAAGATTTTTCTATCTTATCTCCCCCTTATTTTATATTTTTCATTAGTTCATGATACATGCATCATGTTTCATTGTTATATTGATTTTCCTCAACCATCATATTGAGATCTCCCCATAGTGCAACTCTTGCACTCTTTCCCTTTAATTTTTATTCATATTTTCATGCATTCATCATATATCTCCCACCCTTTTGCATAGGGGTTTAAGGGCCAACACCCACAAGGTGTGTCTTGCACATCTTTTCATGCTCATCTTTCTATATAAGAATTTGATGCTACACACCATGTTCTAATTCAATTCTTTTATGGTGTTTGTGTCTCTTTTTGTAAGGGTAATAATTAAAGAACTCTCTTCATCGGCCGGCCGATTTGAAGAGAAAGGAAGCACTCACATCCCCGCATCTTTTGAGGTACTTTTCGCGATCATTCCTCCCATGTTCTTATTGATTATATTTTTGAGACCTCGTGTCTCTGGCGATCACACACTCCCCTTGTGCACCTCGTGCATATATATTTTCCTCCATATTGATGATTATCGCATGTCTTTTCTTTGATATTTTTCTTAAGTGGATTATTCTAAATTAGAGATCTACACCTGGGGAACTCTGCCCTCGGTCAGCAAAGATTATCCCGTGCTCTGGGCACCGTGGATGAAGAAGAAGGAGAAGCCCTTCAAGAAGTGATGCTCGGAGTCTCCTCCTCCGATTCAAATGATTATGAAGAAGGCCGCAAGACCGGATATGATAAAGAAGACCTGTACAGGGAAGAAGCTGAAGAACGAGTATCGGTCTTCGATCGACTCAAATACCCTGACCAGGCAGAAAGAAAAGTTTGCAGGCAGAAGGGAAGAATGCAAATCTTCGCCTGTAACATGGCTGGAATCGCCAGGGGGCAGGATATGCTACCAACTCAGCCAGATGAACTGCTCAGGCTGGCTACCAGACCAGGCCCCGTCACAAGAAGAGGTCAGGCTGCAAGAGATAAGATGAAGAATGATGAGGAAACCCGCAAGATCACCACCATGACGGTCAATGTGGTGACAACAGAAGAAGAAGACAATCCCTTCGTTGATGATGCTGAAGGGACTTCAGAAGATATACAGATCCCATCGACTCTGGATCCCATGATCCAGATGATGCTTAGAAGATATCAACAGGAGATCAGTGCTCTCAGAAGACAGCTAAATGAGAGGCATGAAGCCACACCGGTCTCCAAGCAAGCCGAGCCTGTCGGGCATACTTCCAGCTCAACAGACACGGCTGTCCCAACTAATCCCCTTCCAGCTGATAAGGGCAAAGCTCCGAGCCAGCCTATTCTGCAGCAAGCAGCAGCTCAGCCCTCTGCATCTCAGACACAACCTACAGCGCCCACCTTGCGCGCAACCGTGATGACGACTCCCTACAGCCAACAGTAAGCTCACTTCTTCCCAGAAGAGATAGATCCAGCCCTGGCTCACAAGCTGATGATTGAAAGAATTGTGGAGATGAAGCTGTCTGAAAAGACCGGTGATGGTGTAAGTACCTATGACGTGTACAAAGTACCATATCCTCCCCAGTATGCTGCTAAAAGACTACCCCCAGGCGTCAGTAAGCCGCCGAAATTTGAGAAATTCAACGGCCAGGGCTCTCCCAGGGAGCACATTGCTTACTATACCACAATTATGGGTGACCTGGCAGCTGATGAAGCATATCTGCTTAGGTTCTTTGGCTCATCCCTCACTGGGATAGCCTTTGAATGGTATTCAAGCCTGCCCGCTGGATCAGTGGTGGATTGGCCTGATATGCAAAGAAAATTCCGCGATAGATTTCATGTCACTGAAAGAGAAATTACAATAGCAGAGTTATATGCAACCAAGCAAAGGTAGGATGAAACAGCACTGGACTACATCAAAAGGTGGAGAAACTTAGCCATGAGATGCCGAAGACCTCCTCATCAGGAAGATGCAGTGCAGATATGTAAACAGAGCCTCAAGAGAGAGGTGCTAGAAAAGATGATCGGTGCAGATGTCAGGACATTTGACCAGCTGAACAACATAGTGGCGGAAGTTGAGACGTTCTTGTCCAAGCGTCCGACCGCCAATGTTCCCACTATTTCGAAGGGTAAAACCAATGACCGACGGCCATCACATACTGAGGCTAACGCCGTCGATTTTAGAACCATTGAGCAACAGAAAGGGAAAAAGGAGGCAGACGAAGCTCCCCCGCCTGAGGGTGCAACAGAAAGAAAAGATAAGGTCTCTCTGAGAGACAGAATGAGAAGGGCTTACTCTTTCCCCAAAGATAAGACATCAGCACTATTTAACTAGGCATATAAGTTCAACAAGGTAACATTGCCCGAACCGAAGAGACCTGCGGATGCGACAAAGAAAGATGATCCGCTGTTCTGTCTATTTCACCGTGCGTTGGGGCACGCAATTGAAGATTGTTATGTCTTCAAGGATATTATGGAAGGAATGGTCAAAAAGGGTGAGCTACAGTTGGGTGATTACCAGGTGAAGCCACCTCATCCGCATGAGCCTCCGCCCTGGAGGATGGCCGCCAATATGATTTCAGTCTATCAGCAGCTGCCTGAGGAAGCCGTTGAAGAATGTACCAGGCATACTTATGAAGCTTGCCTCCTCACCCCACTGAAAGATCAGGGAGGATGGCAGACGAAGCCCATAAAGAACAGGAAAAACACTCTTGCAGCCAGCACCAGTGGGGCAACTATTCGGGGTGTCACCCCAAGGCCTGAGCCACCTCCAGTAAAGCCAGTATGGCATACAGCTGAGACCGGGCCAGTCATCCGGATCCCTACTCACAACCGGAGGAGACAGACTCCCCTACCTGCACATAAAGAAGTAAGTCCTGCAGCCAGGCGTCTACAGCAGTATATCAATGAGCTCGATGAATATGAGCAGAAAAAGCCCAAAAACCTGCTGGTAAAAGATTGTATACTCTGGGAGCAGCTCGAAGAATTGAAAATGAAAGAGCAACCAGAGGCAGAACAAGAAAAAGCTGAAAATGAGCCCTTCTGGGGGCAGGAGCCGGCAAAGCCGAATTCCCAAAAGAAGAAGAGACGACCCAAGTCCAAAAGGGGAAAGAAAGTCACGGCAGTACAATGCAATACACTGTCGGTACTCTTTTCCTTGCCCGGGGAGAATGATGAGGATGAAGCATCAAATGCCCCGCTAGAAGCCAACCATGCTGAGGCCTCTACCTCAGCCCATGCAACACGTTCTGGGAAAAGATGGGGGCACCCGCCACCAGCCAATCATAATATTATATTTAGAGGGGAGCAACCCTATCAGATCCCCGAGCCAGAAGTACGAGGTGTCCAAGTTCCTCCCCCTGCCAGCTTGTACCAAGAGAAAGAAGAGGCTCCTTCATTCCTGGAATTCTTGTCCAGTTTGGAAAATGAGCAATTGTCTCACACTGCTTCAGCTGAAAATAATAGATGCCAACAGACTGCAGTTAGGAAGCAGAAGCAGCATGAAGAAACTAAAGGAAGTAACCCTCAAGCAGAAACAGGAGTCGTTACTACAGAAGAAGCCTCCCGGGAAACCGATCAAGAGGGTAAAACCGGCACTGGGCGGCAAAGGCCACAAGCACCACATGAACCTCCAAGACCCCGTTGGGTGGAGGAGATGAGACTGTCTAACGTCCGGGTGGGCAGCCGGATCATGAAAATGCTAAAGAAGCTCCCTACCAGGTTCTCCATCTGGGAAATCCTCTCTCTGAGTGAAGAGGCTCGCCAAGCCATTATTGATGCCTTGCAGTCGCCGGCACAGTATGAAGCACTCTTGACAGAAGTGAATTCTGGTCCATCAGTCACATTCACAGAGGATGATATGCTAATCCCAAATTCCGGCCATAACAGACCGCTGTATATGAGGGGTTCCCTGAACTGTCAGCCGATAAGCAGAATACTGATAGATCCCGGGGCTGCTGTGAACATTCTTCCATACCGCATCTACCAAAAATATTACTTTGATTTGCAGCTTACCAAGGTCAGAGACATGAAAATTGCTGGATTCAACCAGAAATGTGAGACGCCCCTCGGGGTGGCTGACTTTAACCTCACATTGGGGGATCTCACTACCGTGGTACGATTCTATGTAATCGACTCCAACACCACATATAAGGCCCTGCTGGGGAGACCGTGGCTGCATGAATATCAGATAGTGCCGTCCACGCTACATCAATGCATTAAATACTGCCATAAAGGAAAAGAAGAGAGGGTGTTTGCAGATCTGCATCCCTTCGAAGTATTCGAGTGCCATATGCTCGATACATCCTACTACACGGAGGTGTCGTAAAAGGGTGAAGAGAAAGAGGCTGGGGTCAACCAGAAGAAGCCGGTGACGAAGGCAAGAAATTGGTCTCCACCGCCACCAAAGGGTTATATTAAAAAGCATGAGGTATCGCACATCTCTTATGCCGGTGACTTTGCTCGGATTACTCCTCCTAGCATTCACTCGGATGATATCAGTGAAGAAATGAAAGAAAAGTACACACAAGTAGAGGTGCCGCAGGGTTTATTTAAACCCATCATTAGCCTTGAGTACCAAACGGTGCTACCACTGAAGACTATGGAAATCCCCCGCTTCTGCGAGCCTCCTATTATATTCTACACCGGGGAGCCAGTCGAAGAAGATGATCAAGATTGTATGGCCCCTGAAGAAGCCGCAAACCGGATGGTACCGATTACAGGCTTGGATTATACTACCCAACGGGTTTCACAAATGTTCTCCAAGATGCAAATGCCATCAATGCAGCATGCTGCTCAGAAGAAGGCATTCAAGGAACTGTGGGATCCGCCTCGAGATAGTAAAGAAATGAGGAAGATCACTCAACACCCAGGATTGGGATATACCCTCCAAGAATACTATGAGGCTGAGGTAGACGTCATATCTGTCTCCTACCAGCATGACGATCCTCCCGAGGTAGGATATGACAAATACCCCTCGGAAGATGAAGAAATCATTTATCAATCCATAATAAGCAATGAAGCCTCAGACAACCTGCCAGAAACAGAGACATCTGATGAGACAAAGAAAGCTTGGTACTGGGATGACCTATCTTCCAAAGAGGATCTGTTCCAGGCTGAAGCAAAATTTGATATGGGAACCCCGGATGAAGATCAAATAGCCAGAGAGCTGGAGGAGTGTCTGGAGTTCGGGCGCATCCTAGAAGAATTCCGGGCTCTGCAGAATGATGACCTGTCGAGAGAGTCCACTTCTGAATTTCCTGCTGAACCAGTCTCATCCTCGGGGCAGACTGAACAGAACCCGATAATATTGACCCTATATGATGCACTAGCATCCGCTGATGACCAGTATGGTGAAACAGAGGAGCATGAAACTGAAGAAGATTATATCCCGGGAGGCTTCATTGATTTGCAAGAAGCCCCGTCCGAAGTCGAAGACGGAGGCCAAGCCACCGTCGATGAGCTGATAGAAATAAATTTGGGATCCGCAGATGAGCCAAGGCCGACATTCCTCAGCGCACTGCTGGAGCCAGATGTCAGGGAACAATATATACGGTTCTTGACAGAATTCCGAGATTGTTTTGCATGGACATATGATGAAATGCCAGGACTGAGCTCTGATGTGGCACAGCACCGATTGGCAATAAACCCAGGGGCTAACCCTGTAAAGCAGCCTTCCAGGAGAATGCGTCCTGAACTGATAAATCAGATTAACAAAGAGGTTGACAAGCTGATTGACGTAGGCTTTGTCGAAGAAAACCAGTATACTACATGGCAGGCCAATATAGTGCCCGTAAAAAAGAAGAATGGGTAGATTAGAATATGTGTTGATTTTCGGGACCTTAATAAGGCTTGCCCGAAAGATGATTTCCCAGTGCCCATCACTGAGGTGATGATCGATGCGACTACTAGCCATGAGGCCCTATCATTTATGGATGGGTCATCCGGATACAATCAGATCTGGATTGCTGAAGAAGACAGAGTGCACACTGCATTCCGCACTCCGAAGGGGATATTTCACTACAAAAGGATGCCGTTCGGCCTTAAGAATGCCGGCGCTACTTACCAAAGAGCTATGACAAAGATCTTTGATGACCTGCTCTTCAAAAAGGTAGAGTGCTACATTGATGATCTGGTGGTAAAAACCAGCAGAAGAGAAGATCATTTGCAAGACCTAAGGATAGTATTCCAGAGGTTGCGCAGATACAAACTCAAGATGAATCCTATGAAATGCAACTTTGGCGTGTCCAGTGGGAAATTCCTTGGATTTATTGTCCGACATAGGGGTATTGAAATTGATCCATCCAAGATTAGAGCTATCCAGGAGCTCCCTCCACCAAGGAATCTGCACGAGTTGAGATCCCTGCAAGGGCGTCTGGCCTACATCCGACGATTTATATCAAATCTATCGGGAAGATGCCACCCCTTTCACAAACTCATGATGAAAGATGTGCCGTTCCTCTGGGACGATGGCTGTCAGGAAGCCTTTGAGAAGCTGAAGGAATACCTCAAGACCCCTCCGGTGCTGGGGGCACCCATTAAGGGCAGGCCCTTGATACTGTATATTGCAGCCACATACTGTTCCCTGGGGGCAATGCTGGCACAGATAAATGAGGAAGGCAAAGAACAAGTCCTGTACTACCTAAGTAGGAGGCTGATGAGAACTGAAGAAAGCTACAGCTACATAGAGAAGACCTACTTGGCACTAGTCTTTGCTGTCAAAAAGCTCCGACACTACATGTTGTCACATGAAATCAGATTGATATCTGCAGCAGATCCACTCAGATATATATTGACTCAGCCAGTACTGAAAGGCCGGTTGGGCAAATGGGTAGTAATTCTGATGGAATTCGATATCACATATATACCCCAGAGGGCAATAAAAGGACAGGCCGTGGCTGATTTCTTCGCGGAGCACCCTGTGCCGGAGAATGATATGTTGGGGACTGAGTTACGCGATGATGAAACACTCGAGGCCCCTCAAGCTCAGCCAGTTATGTGGCAACTGTTCTTTGATGGAGCATCCAGAACGGAGACAGATTCCGATGGAAAGACCAGAATACGGGCTGGAGCCGGTATTGTGCTGAAATCACCAGAGGGGGAGGTTGTGCATACTTCCTGTTCTATAAACAAGCCATGCACCAATAATGAAGCCGAATATGAAGCTCTGATAGTCGGACTCCATATCAGCCTCAACATGGGTGTCCAAATGCTTCAGATATTCGGGGATTCGATGTTGATAATAAAGCAAGTCCAAGGGGAGTTCGAAGTGCGGAAGCCAGAACTAAATCCCTATCACCAGAAAGCTGTACGCCTCATGGCAAAGTTCTATCATATTGAACTCAAACATGTGGGACGTGGACATAATGCCCAGGCTGATGCACTGGCAAAGCTGGCCAGCTCGCTAGCAGTCCCGCCAGATGAAACACTGAACATTATTGTTATGAACCAGAGGCAAGTCCCCAGTATGCTAGAAGGGTGCCCCGAAGAGGAAGAAGTTGCCACTATCAGCGCAGTACAGGCGTCTGATTGGAGACAGCATTTGCTACAGTGGTTTCTGCACCAACAGCTGCCACAGAAAAGGGAGGAAAAGATGAAACTCCTGAGAATCAAAGATTCCTATGAATTCAGAAATGGAACTTTATTCCGAATAATGGCGGATGCACGTAAAAAGATTCTACTCCGCTGCCTGTCCACTGAGGAAGCTTGGCAAGCGATGAAAGAAATACACGCTGGGACAGCAGGCGCCCACCAGGCTGGCCCCAAAATGAAGATAGAAATCAAAAAGCTGGGCTACTATTGGCCTACCATGTTTGAAGACTGCTGTAAATTTGTAAAGTCATGCCAGAAGTGTCAGGAGCATGCTACCGTGCCTAGAAGGCCACCTACAACTCTGCACCCTACAGTTCCTAGCTGGCCATTTGCACAATGGGGAACTGATGTAGTCGGGCCACTGCCGACTTCCTCAGCCGGTCATAAGTACATATTGGCCATGACAGATTACTTCTCCCGATGGGCGGAAGCTGTAGCATTAAGAGAAGTGACTGGTGAACTGGTCGCCAGATTTATCAAGCAGAATATTATCTTCCGGTTCGGGATCCCCAACCGAATAATATCTGATAATGGAAGTCATTTCAGAAATCAGAAAATCTATCGACTTGCCGAGAAGTATAAGATTGAATGGAGAACCTCCACTCCCTACAATCCCCAAGCAAACGTATTGGCAGAAGCTTTTAACAAGACTTTGTGCACCTTGCTAGCCAAGGTTGTCAGTTCTAATAAAAAGGACTGGGAAGAAAAGATGTATGAAGCTCTGTGGGCATACCGCACCGTCTTTAAGACACCTACAGGGTGCTCACCATACTCATTGGTATACGGCTCGGAGGTAGTGGTTCCACTAGAGCTGGAAGTCCCGTCGCTCAGAGTGTCAATCCAATATGGCCTGGCCCGTGGCGAACAAACAAATGCTGAAAGAAGGTTAGAAGAACTGACTGAATTGGAAGGGAAGCGCCTCCAAGCTCAGAAGAATATCCAAATGTATCAGGCCCGCATGGCCACTGCATTCAATAAACTCGTAAGAGGATGAGAATTCAAGAAAGGTGACCTCGTCATGGTCAAGAAAAAAAAAGTCATGGCGTCCAACCCAAAAGGAAAGCTGAATGCTAATTGGGAAGGTCCTTATGTGATACAAAGGATCTACGAAGGAGGGGCCTACGTAGTTGTTAACCATCGAGGGGAAATTCAGTTCTCGCCACTCAATGGTAAACACCTCAAGCTGTATCATGCTGCACAACCAATATTCCCCGAGTAATCGGGCCAAAACACCCTTTCCCTGGCTTAATGGCACTCCGCCCTAACCAAGCTACCTTTCCCTCGGCCGAGTGGCACCCCGCCCTAGCCGAGCCACCTTTTCCTTGGTCTAGCGGCATCCAGCCCTAGCCGAGATACACCCTTTCCTTGGCTTAGTGGCATCCAGCCCTAGCCGAGATACACCTTTCTTCGGCTTAGTGGCACTCCGCCCTAGCCAAGCCACCTTTTCCTTGGTCTAGCGACATCCAGCCCTAGCCGAGATACACCCTTTCCTTGGCGTAGCGGCACCCAGCCCTAGCCGAGATACATCCTTTCCTTGGCTTAGCGGCATCCCGCCCTAGCCGAAATACACCCTTTCTTTGGATTAGTGGCACTCCGCCCTAACCAAGCTACCTTCTTCGGCTTAGTGGCATCCAGCCCTAGCCGAGATATACCCTTTCCTTAGTCTAGCAGCATCCCGCCCTAGCCGAGCTACTCCCTTTCTTGGTATAGCGGCACTCCACCCTAGCCAAGCCATCCCTCGTCATGATCTAATGGCATTCTGACTTGTCACCCTCCCAAAAAAGAGGGGAAGAGAGAATAAAAGAATGAAAATAAATAAATAAATAAAAAGGATGGGGTTAAAAATAGAGATACCCCGCCGGTCTTGTTTAGGTTTTCTGAGCAAGGGCAAAAATGGCTAAAACCCAGCTGTGGTGAAAACCCGAAAGGGCACTTCAGGCAAAATCGGGTACCCCGCCACGTGAAAACCCGAAAGGGCGCGTGGGCAAAAGCAAGAGGGGGCTGGCCCCGGTGAAAACCCAAAAGGGCGCTTGAGTCAGTAACGTGGTGATCCTAAAGAAGCCTCACCTCCCGTCATAAACCTCTCGTCAATCGACCGGCACCTTGCCCGATCAACGATCAAACCCGCCCAGTATAGACCCTACGTCTATCCTGATAAAACCCCCATACCTTGTCCAAAGTCCCACCATGGTGAAGTTCACCATTGATCGATCGGCGTCCTGCCCGATCAATGATGAAACCTATCCAGTTTAGACCCTACGTCTATCCTGATGAAACATAAGAAATCTTTGCGTTGGTATAGACCCAATACCGATGATGAAACCTGCTGTTGATCGATTGGCGCACTGCCCGATCAGCGATGAAACCTATCCAGTTTAGACCTTACGTCTATCCTGATGAAACATAAGAAATCTTTGCATTGGTATAAACCCAATACCGATGATGAAACCTACCTTTGGTTGACGGGCTCGTTGTCCGATCGGCAAAGAAATCGGTACGGTTTAGACCTTACGTCTGTTCCGACTAGATCTGCATATCTCTTTACGTCCCCCCGTGATGAAACCTGCTGTTGATCGGTCGGCATCCTGCCCGATCAGCGATGAAACCTGTCCGAGCTAGACCCTACGTCTATCCTGATGAAACATATGAAATCTTTGCATTGGTATAAACCCAATACCGATGATAAAACCTGCTGTTGATCGGTCGGCATCCCGCCCGATCAGCGATGAAACCTGTCCGGGTTAGACCTTACGTCTATCCTGATGAAACATATGAAATCTTTGCATTGGTATAAACCCAATACCGATGATGAAACCTGCTGTTGATCGATTGGCGCACTGCCCGATCAACGATAAAATCTATCCAGTTTAGACCCTACGTCTATCCTGATGAAACATATGAAATCTTTGCATTGGTATAAACCCAATACCGATGATGAAACTTGCTGTTGATCGGTCGGCATCCTGCCCGATCAATGATGAAACCTGTCCGGTTTAGACCTTACGTCTATCCTGATGAAACCTATGAAATCCTTGCATTGGTATAAACCCAATACCGATGATGAAACTCACTGCCGATCGACTGGCACACTGCCCGATCAGCGATGAAACCTGTCCAGGCTAGACCCTACGTCTATCCTGATGAAACACATGAAATCTTTGCATTGGTATAAACCCAATACCGATGATGAAACCTGCTGTTGATCGATTGGCGCACTACCCGATCAATGATAAAATCTGTCTAGTTTAGACCCTACGTCTATCCTGATGAAACATATGAAATCTTTGCATTGGTATAAACCCAATACCGATGATGAAACCTGCTGTTGATCGGTCGACATCCTGCCCGATCAATGATGAAACCTATCCAGTTTAGACCTTACGTCTATCCTGATGAAGCCTATGAAATCTTTGCATCGGTATATACCCAATACCGATGATAAGAGCAGCCACTAATGAAGCAGCACATCGCCTGATCCGTGCTGAAGTCCCAAGTCAAGAAATATATATATATATATATATGTATGTACAAAAAAAGAGGGGTTAAAAATAGAGATACCCCGCCAGACTTGTTCGGACATTCTGAACAAGGGCAAAAAATGGCTAAAACCCAGCTGTGGTGAAAACCCGAAAGGGCACTGCAGGCAAAATCGGGTACCCTGCCACGTGAAAACCCGAAAGGGCGCGTGGGCAAAAGCAAGAGGGGGCTGGCTCCGGTGAAAACCCGAAAGGGCTCTTGGGTCAGTAATGTGGTAATTCGAAGTTCCATGCCAACCGGCACGCTGTCTTTACCTCCCCTTCACTGATGAAACCTTCCGTCGGTCATTTGGCTCCATTCCCCACCGATGATAAAACCCTTCCGGGGTAGACCTTACGTTTACCCTGATGAAATCTACATGCCCTCTTTCAAACGTCCCACCGATAATGAAACCCATCACCATTCTGATGAAGCCTGTCCAGCTCAGACCTCACGTCTGTCCTGATGAAGCCTACGCATTTCTTGGCAAGCCCCACCTGCGATAAAACCTGTTGGAATAGACCTTACGTCTGTCCTGACGAGACCTACACCGTCACATACGTCCCACCGTTGATCGACCGGCACCTCGCCCAATCAATGATGAAATCCTCTGTCCGGTTTAGACCTTACGTCTATTCTGATGAAACTCATGAAATTTCTTTGCATCGATATAAACCCAATATCGATGATGAAACTAACTGTTGATCGATTGGCACCTTGCCCGATCAATGATAATACCCTATCCAGTTTAGACTTTACGTCTATTCTGATGAAACTCATGAAATCCCTTTGCATCGATATAAATCCAATATCGATGATGAAACCCGCTATTGATCGACCGGCACCGTGCCCGATCAATGATGAAACCCTACCCAGTCTAGACCTTACGTCTATTCTAAAATCCCCCTTGCATCGATATAAGCTCAATATCGATGATGAAGTCAACCGTTGGCTGATCGGTACATCGCCTGGCCAATGACACAATCTGACCAGTTCGTACTTTATGTCCGTTCTGATGAGAACCACATATCCTTTTCAATGTCCCACCTGCAATAGTCTCTACCCAGCCTAGACCATACGTCTACTCTGATGAGACCCCCTCATTTGCATTCCGGCAAATCGTCTCCCTTACGGCACACATGGCCAATAGGACGTTTGCCGCCACCAACAAAATTCGGTTCAAGCACCTCCTCGGATGCCGTCACGCGGTGGAGCGAGTTCCCCATCCTTTCTCTGAAGGGGTGGACGCTCTCCTGCCAAGGTACGAGCCATTCGCATGAGGGATTATCAAAATCGCTATCCCACCTTCCAAAGTGATAAAACCACATGCAGAATAAGATGGAGACGCATGAAGCCAAGAGATTCCTTTCCATTAAAAAGGGAGTACATAAAGGGCCCCGAGGGGACACCATATCACAAAAGAGAATAAAAAGAAAAAGAAGGGATAGACAATTCATGGCTGTCGGAATATATCTTCAAAGGCCAGAAGACCCATATAAGGAGCGGCCCCCAGCTCATGAAGGCGCGCCTCCTCCTCCTGAAGCCCAATGGACATGTCTTGGAGAGACATCACTCGTCCCTCCATCGAGGCTACCTCCTC